>JAUCNQ010114244.1:0-29188 GCA_032352715.1 Bougainvillia muscus | reverse complement strand
CCTAAGCATGCCAAGCACGGGTTTCGAACCCTCGACCATCAGATTACAAATCCGATGACTTGACCACTAGGCCATGCTCGCTGAAACCATTGCATTGCAAAGATTTTCAATAACTCTGTCTCGAAAATCGGAAATAAATCAGCATATAAACGTGTGGTGAAAATCACCCCGACTAGGCGGGCCAGATTGGTTGACCATGCCAGCCCGCTTCATGTGAACAGCCCCTAAGTTTTTAAAAGTCGTTCCCTTAAGGACCTCAGGTAAAATACTTTTTACTTTGAATGTTTTTAGGTCTGCTTGGAATTGATTTTTCTAAGGGTGACAATGCTGGCTATACTTCTAATGCAGATAGAAAGTTTTTTGATTATATTGGTAAGTGAACTTTCTTTTACCAAGATTTTCCTGTTTAATGATTTTTAGTAGTTGTTTATATGTATATATGATGCAACTACAACAAAATCGAATTTCAAGATTTGTTAGTGAGTGACCAGATATACTACTTAACTTAATCTGAAGGTAAAATAGCTATTGATTTTGTGTTCTGTGTTCTGCTATTGAGTGTAGTGATATTCACATTGTTATTTTCTGTTAGGTTACGCTGCTACAGCCGGGAAGATTAAAGTAAAATCAGACAATTCATCGAGTATTGGTTAGTAGTCTAATTCATAAGTCACCAACTGTAAGCATAGGTAATTATAGTATGTTACTGACGTGTCATATGGTTACAAACCTTGAATGTTGTGCAATTCTTTTCATAATTGGGTAATTAAAAGTTTAACAGGGAACGTTAATTTTTAGTTTCTTTATTTATTTATTTTATTCTTTTTTTTATAGTTGGGGTTGGTGGTGCACCACGTGCAAATAACTTGCAGGGACAGGTATGCTTAATTCACTTGTAGGTACAGGCATGCTTAATTCACTGGGTTTTCTTAGTTTGGTAGTAGTTTAGATAAAATAATTATGATTATTCTCAGAAGTCATTCTTTTTGACAGACTTCATGTAATCTTAGAGGAAAGAATGGAAAAGAGAAACAACTAAAAAAAAACCCAACAACCAACAGCTAATATCCATTGCTTTTCTTAACAATTTGATTTCCGTCCTCACGTAAAATGTTTTAAGCAATTCAAGCCTTAAGTGTGCAAATGATGTTACTCCCGAAATCTTGTTAACAGCTAAAGCTATGTTGTTTGAAGCAGGTCTAAAATGCTACAAAAGCACCACAGATAAGGTACAATTAGATGATATTTTACAATTACAAACGGAGAGATGTTTGGAACGGGAAACCATGTGTGTTCAACATTATTTTTGGTATATATTAATTGTAAAACAATAACGATTGATGTTTGTTTTGAAAGCTGAAACAATGTTCCAGGAAGAGATAATTGAAAAACCAACATTACCTCACCCTGGTTATTTATAAAGATCAGCTCTACCAATTTTAGTGCATCAGCCTTTTTGAAACGTATTTTTTTTTTTTTTTTTTTTGAGTTTGTTTTATCCAGGCTAAGGGTATGGCAGCTTAAGCTGATGTGGGCCTGCTTGTGGAATGTATACCTCAGATTTCAAGGTGCCGTACTTGACTGATATTCGCTGAAGGTTCCACCAGTAATGTTTAATTTCTGAATTGAGTTAGTTAGTTAATTTCCATTTATAATTCACATGTATATATATATCTCTTGGTGGGATAAGCGTTTATCACCCATGTATTACCAGCACACCGCCTTACCAAGTGAGCTATTCACCCCACACACACACCCCCCACACACACACTACTGGTGTGTCATCATTTTTAGAACATTATTTTTTACTGAGTAATAAGATATAGAATTTAAAAATGAAAATAGTATGAGAGTTAAAAGGGAAATATTAACTTTCAATGGTCTATTACAATAAAACATGTACCTTTGATCTTGATACACAAATCTCTGTTGCACTCGTCAAAGTTATTTCTATAGCCAAATCTCAAATTCCTTCTTGTGGCGCTTTTTCCAGTTTTTCTTAGTGAAGAAGTATGTATTTTACGAGAATAGCGAGACCAAAAAGACAATGAGCCGATAAAGCGAGAAAACTCTTCTTTTCAATTTCATTGCAATGAAATTGTAATAAGTAAATGTGCATGGAAATTTTGTTGATGTACTCTTTTAACCCTGTTAAGCCCGGGTTTTTTTTACACTCTTAAAGCCTGGGGGGGGGGGGCATTATGGCCCCCACCTAGTAACTTTAGAACAAATACCTTTCAGAACATAAAACTTGGCACAAATGTTCACCATCACATAAGGAGTGACGTGACGTAAAAAAAATTATGATAACGTCATCATGTCGCCGATGACATCATTAAGACGTAGAAAATTGTTTAAATTCCGAACCAAAATTTAGCAACAAAGGTTATTATTCTCTTCAAAACACTGTAATAACCATGACATAAGATGGAGTTATCAATTTGATGTTTTTATTCACTTTAACATACGTTAAACCGGATTTCCAGAGAGGGAAATGCTTTCAGGAAATTTTTCCAGAAGTGGAAAAAATTCTGAACTCAAAATAAAAGGTTAGGTTAACAGATGCTCATGTGTAAAGTTTCAAGTCTATATCTTAAATATTGAACGAAATACACCAATTACAAGGTTAAAAAATTTCAGAGGGAGTAGTGCAGTAAAAAGTTGTGGTTTTAAACAATAGCCAGTAATTTCTTAACCACTGATGATATAAGAATGAATTTTCTGAGATTACGTAATATAGGCATATGTTGAATGTGGTAAAGTAACATCGAAAGCATCACTATAACAGAAGTTACAGGGGGTCTAATAGGCATAGTCAAGCTAGGCTTAATAGGGTTAAATTGATGTTCCTTTTTAAACAAAATGGTCTTTGATCAGTCAATCAATATCAGTCAAAATGGTCAGAGATCTGTTGCGAATTTTGCATGAGCAATGTGATTAACGGCTGGCATAACTAATGACTACGATTAAAAATTGATTATAGGAATTCACACGTGTTACATGCTCAAAGTTATTTAATTTTATATTATTTTTATTTAAACAATGGACACATAAAAGGAACTTCACAAAGCCGTTTCTAAATCCATTTTCCATCGAAACTAAGTCAATCTAGAAAAAATTGTTTTGTAAATAAAAGATTGTACACAAATCGATAAAAGCAATGAAAAATAGAAATCGTACGCAGGGTTTCATATTATATTTCAATATGGTACTTTTACTTTCTAATAAATGTTTTAAAGTAATTCACCCAATTGCAATGGTAATGGCTTTTTGGTGGGCACATCCTACATTTCTTTGCAGACAACATAAACTATGAAAGACTAGGGAATAAATAACTATGTTATTTAAATTGCAGCTTTCTTGACAACGAGGGTCAAATAAAGTTTTTCTTCTAGGTTCTTATGTATGACTTTTCTGAAAAACAGTTTCCAACCTATTCCAGTGCTATCAATGATCCATCTGAACCAGAACAGGTAAAATAGGGTTCGTTTCAAAAATTCGCTCAAATTCGCTTCACAAATCGCTCCATTTCCACCTCAGATGATGTATTATTGTGCATAATAACACTTCATCTGAGATGAAAATTGACAGGAAGGAAGCGAATTTATAAAGCGAACTTTTGAGACGGCTCCTTAAACATCTCAATCGATTAAATTCACTTTGTGGATCCTTCTCCTTTAAAAATCGAAGTTCAATATGGAAAGGTTAAATTTCATACTTCTGCTTCTTCATGGACAGTTGCAGAGTTATAATTTTCGTGGATTGAAGAAATCATGTCCCCGTTATTAGGTCTTCCAGTCAAAGACAACACAGCAAAAAGCTGTTATTAATCAAAAGATTATTTATCCTATGTTGAGTGTGATTGATTTCTTCTTCCATGCTATATGTTACTGAAGGTAAAAATGTAATTTCAATAATAATCTTTTATTAAAATTGACTAAATTTAATTCCTGATTATAGACTGGTTCGTATTTTGGTTCATCCCTGGCAGCAGCAGACATCAGTGGTGATAAGTAAGGCCTGTTTTCATCAAATATTTGTGTAAACATCAGTTCTGCTATTAGAATTCAGCAAATAAATTTTATCGTCCAGAAAAGCTTATTTGCTAATACACTTAATGTGACTTACACACTTTACTTGGAAAAAATCTTACTGCCTAAAGATACGCACCTCTGAATTAATGAATCCACATAGCATACAAATTTTTATTTTTCAGTATTTACTGACCCATTATTCTTGTCTTTTAGAATTTTGCTTCTACCTGTTTAAAAAATTAAGACTAACTAAAGGAAGTCGCAGTTGTTCATAATTCAAGGTTTCTAGTGATCTTTTTTGTAAATCACCATTTATTTCGGAATCAAGGCGGGATTTTGTTATATATTTTTTCAGGATTGATGACTTGATTATTGGGGCACCGTACTATTCAGGGTCAAAACCTAATCAAGGTGCTGTTTATGTGTACATCAACAAAGGGAAGGTAGGGTTATTTCAGGGAGTTTAAAATTTACTTACAAAGCGGGGCAATGTTTTGAAAAACTGTTTTCTGTTTCCGTAACTTTTGCTTCTTCTTCTGCAATTTTCCTGTGATCTGGACCATCATGGCGTCACACTGAGATACTTAAATTGAATGGAATGACAGGACAAGCTTTTCCTCACATTTCTACCTGGTGTTAAAGAAGGTTTTAAGAATTAATAAGGAAATAATAAGTATTTTTATTTCATTATGAGTATACATTCCTGCTTTGTTTTCATTTTGCCCATTCATTTTGTTTATAAGGTGAATGTAGTGGTTTTTCTAATGTAGTTCTTACTTTTATTTTGATTCCAGAGTGGAATGGTTCTTTCGCAGACTTTGTATTCTTCAATTTGTGACCCAGATGAAAATAATGATCGACGAGCTGGAGCGCTGTTTGGACATGCCATTGGTAGTGTTGGGGATCTGAATAGAGATGGGTACTCAGGTTTGTTATGTTTTCGGTAGCATTCATAATTCTGTGTTACTTACATTTGTAATACATCTCGTAAAATGACAGTAAAGTTATCTGGTACGCAGATTATTTACGTAAACACCAACGCAGTTTATCTGATTTTATCATAACAATGTTTTCAAACTTTGGTGGTTACTTTTTTAGATATTGCCATTGGTGCTCCATGGGGTGGAAAAGATAAGAAGGGTATTGTATGTTTATTTTATGGAAGTCTAAACGAAAAACCGCTACAATTTAAACAGGTGAGGATCACTTCATAAAGTAGAGGGATAAAAACTACAACAAACTTGGCAAACACATTTTTTTGGTAAATCAGAAAGAAGGCATGCCTTATATTAGGGGGATTGCAGGGATTTCATCTTCCTCTGCACACTGTTTTGTAACACATCAGACACAGACCACATCGGCTTATTCTCTATTTGATAACGTAATTCGCATAGTTAGCGAAATCCAAAATGATGAAGGGGATTGCTAGCGGTGAATAAGATAATATTATATTAGAGGTAAATTCGTGTTCATAAGTTTTCAGAGAATTACATATACCAAAATGTTTGAGATCATTGACAAAAAAAACATATTGCCTCGAGAGATAACAATCTATAGTTGTATTATTATATTTCATATCTTAGATTATAACTGCAGAAATCGACTCTTCCTTGGATGGTTTTGGCTATAGTTTTGCAGAGTATTATCCATACCAGCTTGATCGTCAAGATGATCGAGAATATGCTCGCACCGTTAACAACGATATTGACAGCAACCTTTACCCAGGTTTTCTATCATGCTATTATATTTGTTCTATGTAGGGTGCGAAATAACGATTTCAAACTGGTTTGGTAAAATATTGCTGATGTTTTCGAACAGCGAATCAATCTTTTAAGTTTTGCCAACCAAAACCAGATATTTAGCTCAAACAAAGTGAAACTTCTTTACCCTAGCAAATATAGCTATAATTGATAGTCCGTGAGTATGATATACATCAATAACTACATTAAAACAACGTATCTCCACTCGCAAATAAAACTTGAATTAATAGTCGTATAGAAGACGACGTTAATACAACATTGACTCCTAGAACTTAAATTAATAAAACAACATGTCAGTGCGAAATAAAACCTAAATCAATAGTCGTATAGAAGATGGATGGTTTTTTCACTCACTTAGATTTATTAGTCGTTATAAGATGGATATATGCAACAATAACCTTATTAAGCATCGTCTTTTTCTCATTTTGACAATCTTATACAAAGTATATATATGCAGTATTAAAAAACGTCCTCACATCTCATATCACAGGAAGTGTTTAAGACCAGCATAGATTTTAATCCATCTTACACGCGTGAAATCTTTTTGTTTCGTTCAGAGAGCAATTATATTCTTCGAAATAGCAATAGCCTAGTGCATCCACGTGTTAATTCTACACACTATGGCCTAAACAGTGTTTCATATATAATGGTGCACAGCTATGGGATGCTCTCCCGCACTCAGCCAAATCTGCAACTTCTGTTGTGGGATTTAATGCTGAGGTAAGGTCTCGAAATAACCTAAGCTGCAGTTGTCGTCTGTGTGCAAATAACTTTCATAATGTTGGCTTCGTATCATAATCATAGTATTTTATTAATTTTTAACAGATTTTTTAGTCGATTTTAATTAGCCTATATGGGCTAGCCACTCTCTCTCACAGCATCCTCCCGCCCATCGTCTAGATGCAAATGGGTGATGTCGGAGAGATGGCATTTCCACATCCATTTTAATTTGTATATATCGACGTTAAATAAATTGAAATAAATAAATAAATAAATAAATCTGCAAATAGGATCAAATTTGATACACATACAAGATTAAAAACAAATTTGAAAATAATATGATAACGAGAAGTCAGTAACAACGGTAGCGTAACAGTCATTTTGAAATTTTGTCGTAACTGTTTCCCTGAAAGGATGAAATGGTTCACAATTTGCGAATTGTGAAACGTTATTTCGCACCCTGCGTATTTATTTGCGCTATTGATATATATTTATACTTGTGTAGAAAATTTACACTTACTATTCTACTGTTATATTCAGGTTTGTCTTGCCTTAAGTGCATTAACTTTCGCGATCATTAATTTTCGCGAATTTTGCCCCAATTCGCGAAATTTCGCAGATTCCGACGTTTGGAATAATATTAACAATAAAAACAAGTTTAAAATTTAGCAAAAGCTTTTCACAGTAAAAGTTTCGACTAGATAAATGAAATATACAAAATTTTACTTAATATAGCAAAAATATTTTAAAAACTAATTATTTAAACATCTCTGAATATACATGAAAATTAATGTCGTGAAAATTAATGCACTTAAGGTAACATTGCTTCCGTTTTAGATTTGGCAATTGGTGCATATCGCTCAGGCAATGTTGTTTTGTTAAAGTAAGTGATTTAGGAGATCTTCTCAAAATTACAATCACCGTTCAGGTGAGGGTATTGGAAAGCAGTTCATTAAAAATTAAGACACTTATTTCGGTTTGCTATGATTATTAGCCATTTGAAGCATAGCTGACATAATCCATCACCAGTCATCATTATCAGCATCATCATCTTCATCATCATCATTATCATCGGGTCAGACGGGGTCAGGCAGGGTTGGGACGGACTGTGTCGGGTCAGGCTGGGTCAGGTCGGACTGGGTTGGGTCTGATCCGGTTGGGTCAAACCGGGTCGGGTCGAACCGGGTATAGTTTTTGAGCTACCTTGTTGGTTTAAAATTTTGCCATATTCGCAAAAATAACAACCTCTCCCGCTTTTTTCATAAGGACAGAAAGCCGCTTTCTATAAGTACCGGGTAAACGTTGCAATACAAGCGATTCGCAAAATAAAATACACGCAAAAATTCTACCCTTTTCCTTTTTTTTCTCCAGATTCACGCTAATAAATTGACACTTTTTTTATAAAAATATTGAATTCTCAGAAATAAATACCCGCAAAATTCAGTCAAAACGCCGCTCGCCAAAATATAAATACCCCCAAAAACTTGTACCAGTAAGCTAGTAGGTGCTGACCTTGGTATGAATCGTCTCAGTATAGACTTGTTACTTGCTAGTTCTGCATGCCGAAAGAGAACAGCCTGCAGACTTTTGTAACGAAAGAAACTGAAACGTGTGGTTTCTCCAATTGTTTTTTTTGGAGCACTTATTTTATATATTGTTTATCAAAAGTAATACTACTCCTCGAAAAGGAAGAAGTTTTCTGCTTACACTTGCGATCGAATGAGAAAGAGACAGTACGCTTTTATACCTCGTCCCATGCCTCTTTAAACTGCGGCCATAGGCCTCAAACTCATTTGCCAAATATTAAATTAAACTCCATTTATGCCTGGTCTGCAAACGACGGAAATTCCACTGGCTTCGAATGACAGAGACTTGGAACAATCAGGGTTCTCCCGAATTTAACGAATAATAATATATTTCAACATGAAGGCCTCTCTTTCAGTATCGTTTTCCCCCATCACTACCACCTTGCACCTGACGACGATGTTTAAATGCCAGGCATTTTCTAGTTTTATTTTGTATAGAAAGACGATTCTGTTAAAAAGAGTATTAGGGTTTGTCTCAAAAATTCACTTTAGAAATTTGCTACATTCTTAACAATTCAGAAGTAGAGTCATTGTGCTTAAAAAGTATGCACAATGCCCCTTCTTCTGAGATGAAAATGAAACGATTTGTGAAGCGAATTTTTGGGACGATTCCTTAGCGTGGTACGAGTCCACGGGTGTGGGTTTTATCTTTTACTACTTCCAATATTACATCTAATATATCATATATCTTTATGAGTATTAAAAGATACTTATACCTTACATGCAGGGCCTATTCTAGAATATGAGGGTAGCGTCCGATTAGTTGCATAAGACCAGTGTCTATGTAAAAAAAGTCCAAAAACTATCTAGTTTCCTTTAAAAACTAGGTATTTTTAAGACTTTTTTTACATATAGGGGGAAATTTCTTTGTCATTATTCAACAGGTTGCGTCTGATTGTCGGACCCTTACAAGGTTTTGAATAGGGTCTGACATGTATACAGTGTAGTATACAGTGCAGCAACTCTCACTTTATCTAATTAACCATTGTGAAGTATTTTTTATTTATATTACCACTGTTTATTCAGGTCCCGTCCTGTGGCCTCTGCTGCTGTTACACTGAACCTTGGTACAACTACACAAATTGACTTGCTGGATACGTCGGTAGATATGTGCACTGGACCAGACAGTCAGAGATACAAATGGTATGATAGTTGTTGCCATTGATTCTCATTTTATTGAAAAAGATATAAGTATTGATTTGTATTCAATTTATCCTGTCAATCGTGATGATTGCGTGACCTTCATTGAACCAGTAGATTCCTTCTCTATTGACAACAATCAATGACTTCTCAGTTAAACTGTCTTTGTCGGTGTGTAGTTAAAGTCAGTGAAAACATTTTTAAAACTCGTATCTGTATAGATGTATTTTCCAGTGTTTTGACGGGAAAGCTAGAATCCTGCTACTTTTGTTGATACTTATGTCATTCTTTAGCATACCGAAAGTATCAATGTGTTTCATGCTCAGTGGGATCAACATAGGGACTGGTAAAGGAAGTAAGTGCTTGTTCACTAACTTTTGTTGAACCTAAACCTCATTAAAAGGGTAGTTCATAACTTTATGATCATAGAACATTCTAGAGTAAAGTAATACAGTATAGAATATGTGATATTTAGGAAAATCAAAAGCAATAAGGCGATACATTACTAGACATATTTTATTCGAGGTTTCGCTCCCCTAAATATAGAACAAACCTTCCTTTTTACAAGGGGAAAATATGTATATAAAAATGTTTGTATTTTGCGTGATACACTTGTGCAAACAGGCTAAATAAGAATTTTTCGGTAGCATAAACTTATGTATATAACCGGAAGAAATTATTTCAGGGTTTTTTCAAAACAGTTTATTGGGAGAATGACACAGGTACAAAGTTAACCTTGACTTTTAGATCTTCGAGCACGTGGAGAGCAATTCTCGAAAAAATTTGGATTGAGATTTTTTGTATTTTACTGAACCACCAAAAATCACGAAATTCGCGACAGTTTTTGCTCCCAAAGTATAATTCTATAGTATTATTTTTTTTGTGGGTATTTTTTCTTAGTTTTTGCGTGGTTTTATTTTAGCGAATTGTCAGAACCCCAAGGTTTTTCGTGGACTTATTTTTGCGAAATTGGCCAAAATTCACAAAGTTCGCAATAATTTTGCACCTTGAGGTATATACACAACGAACGTGATCAATCAATCGTCTAACATTTATAGAGGCCTAGGGCATTTTGAAACTTGTTTACGATTTAACACTATTTGAATGCTCCACCCTTCGTTGATCTTCGCTTCGACTACTGCTCGTTTGATTATCGTTTCACGACAGTCCTAAAGCACTACTGTAGTCTAATGCTACGTACACTATCCATAATTAATGGTTTAGTGTACAGCAACCAAAGTTTTATTGTTCGAGTAGTGTTAACAGTAGATGCGAAATTAATGGCGTCGCTTGTGATTAGGAATTAGTTCTATAACTGCGCGACATTAAAAAAAAAGAACTAGAACGGTTCAGGGTTTTTTTAGTAACTTTTTTTCCTGAAATACTATCATGCCGAAACTTTGCCACTTTCAGTATTAATGTATTTCACACCTTTTGACACTGTTTCATGTCAGGAGGTTGGGTAGATCAGATTTGATGGGTCATTATCCAAGACCAACTATAAAATTTGCATACTTCTCTTGAAATGTGGAACAAAGGTTTTTTGTGACGTGATAAATTTATTGATGAAGTATTTTTTCCGGAACCGGAAAATTTTCAGTTTTCCGGCAAAAAGGCCGGAAAATTCTCCGGAACTCCGGTTTTTGGCGCCAAAATCCAAGATGGCGTCCGATTTTTGCACTGAACATATTTTCGAGACCAAGCTGCAACCTATTACAAATGTTTTACACCTGTATTTTCCAATTAAACCTGATAATTTCACCGGAAATGGAGGTACGGAAATTTTTAAACAGAGTAAAACTAACAAACAGACTACAACAAACTGTACGTGTGACATGCTTTAATGCTACGCGATGATACAGGGTGGCCACGCCTCCCCTATTCTCCCTTAATGGGAAAAAATTCCCGAATTCTCACCTAATCTACTTTAAAAAGTTGTGAAAAGTTGAGTTTCTCCCGTAAACTCCCTAAATACTTTTTCCATGAAGGCAAATTTTGTTGCTGCCAAATTTAGCAGTGGATATTGAATGTGTGCTTTTTATGTTAATTATGTTTATTCAGAGTTGCCACCAAATCAGGGAATGTAAGGGAATTTGATAGTTACTAAGTGAAAATCAGGGATAAACACTAAAATTCACTAGAAGTCAGGTATGACCCAGTTGCTTTTTATAATTTTGTGTAGCTTCTTTGACTTGTCCTTGTGGAGTAGTGAATTACTTGTGTATTACTCGCCATGGGTTATGTAGACATTGTTTGTTGTATTAAATCAATTTTTTCAGTGACAAGAATGACAGCATTGTCACAGAAATAATACATTTTCCGGGATTCCGTAAAGATAAAAATCAAAAAAATTCTCGCTCGACGCCAATCGCCAACACCTGCCTACCACCCCGTCACCTTAATTTCAGATGAGTTTCGAAGCTCGTTTTGTCTCTGATGAATTTTATTTTTGCTTCTGCAAACCATTTTTCGAAGGACACGGTGGTCGTGGAACCAGGGAATATTAGAGACAAAGTGTTATTATTTGTGCCAAAATATCAGGGAATTCCTTCTTTGATTTTGGGTGGCAACCCTGTTATTTCTTTCTTTTGTTGTCTTTAATACGCGAAAAGATTTTGAGAGGTGAAAAATCGAAAAATCTGAAAACAATAAACTCGCGGAAATAAATAGTCTAATATACTTTGCAACCTCACGGCATCAACTTGGATGTCGGGTGGTAAGCCAAAGAGATGTATGCATGCTATCCGCGATCTTTGTAGTATCTTTTAATGACATCATTTTTGCATTAAAATGACGTCATTTTTGCATTGCATTGGTTTCTATCGTTTTTAACCCCGTTTACTTTTCTTCTATATTTATTTGTACTTGTCGCTGAAGATATAACAGATAGTTATGAAACGTCCGAAAAACTGCGTATTTTTTACCTCTAATTAGAAAATTTAGTTCTACAATCAATGAATGAAATAAATAGTCGCGAAATTCCTAACATGAAATCCTCGCGAAAAAAAATATTCTAATTTTGTAATATTTTTTTGTTTCTTCATTTAAAGTTAACATATCAGCCAGTTGGGCATAGGGTCACTGATACATGCAAGGATGACAGATGGTATGACGTTCATTTACCAAAAAGAGTGTTCGTGAAATATCTCAATACGTCGGATTCGCCAAAATTAGTCCTCTTGAAACGCAACATTTCCGCCCTCGCGAAAATTAGTATTCGTAGTCATGGCGGATACCGTGTAGAAAAATTGACACAAACGAAACGCTAAAAGGAGGGGGATAACTTGACTTTTCAAGGTTATTTTAAGGCGCAAATATGTTCGTAGCATTATATCAAGCTTACAAAACAATAATCTCGAAATTAAAATTTTTGACCTTATTTCTCCTTTAAGTAAACTTTTCAGTTTCAACAGTATGGAACCACCAGAAAGGAATTTAACAGAAATTGAATAGAACACGTATGATTAATTTGGGGCATTCAACGTCATCGAACTATGATTGTTTTATTTTTAACTCGATGAGCTTGTGGAAAGTAATAAAAATTCTTACTGCAGTGAAAATATTTCGTCCATTCACTTATTTTAAAAGAACGATTCTGTTGCCAATGTGTTTTGTGAATGCGATTGACCATAACAAATGTTTCTATTGATGCCGTATTTGATTTGGCACCTTCTTAAATGCAATTTGATTACGTTCAGTAAATGATTGATTCAAGTGTTTTTACAGTTTGTATTCTGGTTCTCTTGCTTTCCAAGCTTCTAAGCTTTTATCGCACAACAAATTTAATCGAATGCTCTTCCATGCAAAAGTTTATAGCCAAGGAACATCCAAGCTAATCCGAAATTCTTTCAAAAATTCGAGTGCGGAGGATACCAATGGTTTTATTTTTACAACTGAAATACTTTGCTTCTGAACTTCACGTCGGTGCTATTTTATGAAATCTATCAGTCAAATCCTCGCCTCATAAATTGGAATCTGAAGATGAATGGATGGATCTGCGTGTGAATTAAGCTATATCTTCTGCGCATAGAGAATCAGGGTTAAATTATGGTACAATTTGATTGAATTTGATTTCCTTAAAATTGTCGATTTGCATTCAGTGGCTTGAACAGAGTATATAAGATCTGATTTGATAATAATAAACCGATGCTTTATGGTCAATTCATGTCAGAATGTCACTCAAGATATCTACATAATAAGTGGTTGTGTTGTGTTTACTCTAGATGTTAACTATACATTTGAAGTGGATTCAGATCAGTCCGTTGGAAAAAGAAGTTTTTTGTTTGACAATGCAGGAGCTAAAGTTCACGTTATTAAAGATATAATAAGTGTAACACCGGGACAACCACCTCTTTGCATATCAAAAGAAGTTTACCTTATTGTAAGTAGAACTTGTTTGCTAATGCCTTGTGTTGGCATTGTTATTGCTTGTTAGATTTTATACCAAAAGAGTGTAACCTTATAATTTGTAGACAAACTTTTAGGTACCGTCCATAAAATCGGTATGGAAATTAGTATCAATTTTCATACAGGGAGTGTTTTTGTGCATACTAAGTATGCACAAAAACACTCCTTCTGTGATTAAAATGGTCCGTACTCTTGTCATGGAAATGTTTCTTATTCCTTACTAAATAAATTTCTTAAATAGTGGTTTCACTATAAGGCGTGAGGATATGAGGAGCAAACGATTGTAAACTTTATTATTAACATTTATATGGTCAAGCTCTGATTAGGCAGATAAATCAGTTTCTAAATATAACAAATGTTCAGGCTGCATATCAGTATGATTTCCATTACTCTGCTTAGGATTACTGTGGTGAGGAAACGGTATGATGCAATGGGATGTAATAGTCAGTCCACCTTATTAAGAAGATTTAATACTGTTTAGGAAACAGTCGCTCATAAATTAAACGCAAAATGTATTGATTAATTTTAGAACAACACAAAAGATATTTTTCGACCGATGGTTGTCAAGTTACATTGGGGTTACAAACCACCAGATAATTCTGCTGACTGCCCAAAACAACTGTGCCCAGTTGCAAACCAAATGTACAACCTTATTAATGAAGCTAGGGTATTTAACTTGTTTTTTTCGTTGTTACTGAATGCTATCCTAATTCTCAATAAATGGCAGCGACTAGCCTAAAACGTTATAAAAATCTTTTAGGTAGACAATGTTTTAATTCTCTTCTTCTCGAAATTTTTGATCTAGTAAGTTATTCTTCTTTAACAGAGGTTTCGTGATCCCATCAAATTTACTGAAAAAACGCAGACTTACTTATGTTTTCCCAACATATATTTTAACATATAGATTGTGTTTCTTACATGTTTAGGTACCTTATGTTAAAGGTTGTAATGACGACGGTAACCCCAAGTGTAACGCAGACCTTGCCTTAACCATGAATTATCGTCTGGATGAGTAAGTGAATTGAGTTGTTTGTGAATTTGAAAGTCGAGTCAAAGGGTTGCAACTAAATTTAGTATTATATTCGTTTCATTCCTATTAATTTTCATTCAGAAAAAGTGGCATTGAGCATACTTAAGATGAAAATTATACAATTTGTGTGGAACAACCTTGAACGTTCACAATAATTTGTATCGCAATACGGACCATTTCATCACAGAAGAAGGGTTTTGTGCATACTAAGTATACACAAAAACACTCCTTCTGTATGAAAATTGATACGAATTTACATTCGAATTTTGTGGACGCCTTACTCTACTGTGTTTTCAAGAAATATTTTAACTTGACACATATTTATAAAGGAATTTGGAGCTGACATTGATGGAAGAGTTACTTGTACTAGATATTCATAATATGATATTCAAAAATGAATACCATTCGGTTTCTACATGCAATGTACTACATAATGATGGCATTTTCTCATTGACATATGCAGGAGTGTTCCATAGTGAAATTAAGTAGTATAATAAATGTTTAATAACCACCCATGTATAGCTGAAACTGTTTTTTAACTTTAGTGGAAGTAACACGATAAGTGTTGGTGTCACCAAAGAAGTGCTGCTTGATATAGAGATTAAAAACACCAAAGAAAACGCTTTTATGAATAAGTTAGAAGTATACTATCCTGAACAGCTCACTCCTAACAACGTCATAATCAAAAATGTAAGTTTGTTTTTTGCCATTATTAAGACACTTATGTAGTAATACCAGCAGTAAATCATCACATCACTCTATACTAATTCACTTAGCGTAGGTAAACCGTCAATGTGACCTTGAAATTACTAGATTACATTAGTTAAAGTTAGGATACTCTTTGTGTAGTATGTAATCTCAGTATTTCTTTTTAGTTCCAAGGAACACCTATTTGGGACCCTAATGCTTCACAAGACAAAGATGAAAAAACTTTGGTTGTCTCACTAAACTCTCCTATAGGAAATGATGTTGTAGAAAGGGTTACTGTTGTGTTTGGTTTACTGAGTGTATCAAAAGGAACGAAACTCATCAAAATCGCTGCGGAAGTAAAAACGTATGTTTCACTGTCATTTCAGAAAAGTCCCCCTAATCAAACTTCTGTTCTATATGTCCATATTACCTGAAACTTGGCACAGATGTTCTCTCAGCACTAAACTGTATACGAAAATTGATTGCATTTCGCTCATTTTGTTATTCTAATGTGTTCCAACCCAACGTAGAAAATCCACCCCCGCCTGTTAGTGCAGTAAATATTCTGCAAACTTGTTTTTCTGTGCTTCCTCGGCGTACACCTCAGCACTAGTGTCTTTATTGTATGGGTAGCTTTCTTCCTTTAAGTCTAGCCGACCAAGAACGACGGCAGCTGGCTGTGAGTGAATACTCTAAGTGGCAAAGTGCTAGGTCAGGAGTCGTATTAGCTATGGGAAGCAGGTTGGTTATGGATGGTGCTATGCCTCAGTGAACACAATGTGTATAATCTATGCGATCGTTAATGTCACACAAGTCGAAGATACGAGGTTGCAATGTCTCTTATGTTCTTATGTCTCTTATGTTCTTATGTTCAAATATAGCAGGACAACCTTTCTTATGGTGGTCACATTATCTAAACATTTTCCTCGTCGCCAACTAGGTGGCGCCTCGCAGAAATACTAACCAAAGCAAATCTTCCGACCGGATTCGACATACCAGTAGGATCTTTTGTTACCTACATTAGCTACTCCGGTAAAGAAATTATTCATTACAATTTCAATCCATCCTTTTTTTTAGGGAAAGTGAAGACATAATAAACTCAAATAATAATAAGGACAGTTTGACTATTGGTGTCTCCTTGGAAGCAAATTTAACTGTTTCAGGGTAAGTAGCTTGAAGAGGCTCTTAGGTTATTTATAATAAGGGGGTTGGAGGACTCAATATGAGTAGCAGCTTTTTAAGGATGGAGGGTGCTTGTGACCCTCAAATAAACATAATGATACTGTCCATCTGTCTGCCTCAACGTGACTGGGCATTTTCTGTTGGTTCGATTTCGTCCGAACCACTCTAAATGACTAAATTATTTGAATAAGCTCTAATTTTTCTTTCGAAGAGCATAAAGAGATACATTTCAATCAAATTATAATTATTATTAAATATTCATCAAAATAATATAAGTCAATACACCAGGAAATATTTGTACATTCTGCGCTAATGTTTACTTGCCTTTCAGTGTAAATAAGCTTTTTTTACTGAAAAAACACCGTGGTTCAAGTATCATAAAAGAAAAATTTAATAAGCGCCTGCATTTAATAAGCGCCGGGGTAAAAATTAAAAAAATTTAAAAGCGACCAGGGCGCTAAAAAGAAAACTTGCGGTATACAATTTGTTGAATTTTGCAACAAACGATCTACCATATTTAACTAATGCCAAATTCGATGACATAGTCTCGTTGGATAGAGATTCTGAAGTTATGGAGAACTAGGTGTATGCTTTGCTAAACAAGCTGTCTACCGAATCTAGTATAAACGAAGAAAAAAGTGTTTTAATAGGTATGTTGATTGTAAGTCTTCTCATTTAGGAGGGTATTACCTGAGCAAATTAAATGGGCTGAGAAACAGGGCGACATTAACAAGCGTGGACCTGAAGTCAAACATACATTATATGTAAGTAAATAACATTTTTTAAACAAACATCAGTGATTTCCGAACATGACTAGATAATCAATCTGACATATGTCATTCATAGGTCGTTTTCTTGAGATAAAGAATTAATTTTCAATTATTTTAGTTTCAAAACAAAGGACCTAGCAGTGTTGACACATCTGACGTTTTAATCAACTTTCCAGAAAAGATCAATGAACATGTTATATTAAACATCTTCAAAGTTACTGTAAGTTAAAGTCCTTCATGTTTACGACAATCTCAATCCTATTAAAAACTGAAGAATTGGTTTTTAATTGAATTTAAGAATCAGCAATATCCTCATGCTTCTTCCTGCGAATTGCAAGTTGTGTATAAGATCAGGATACATTTTATTTCTTCATATGATTTAAGAAAATGCTGACCTTACAGCTATTACTACACCCGTAATTCTATAAGTTTTATCTTGTGGAACTCGTTGAACTGTTTGATTTTGTCGTAAACGAAAATAATAATATTATTTGCTGGTTTGTGGATTTTATCCACTTGTAAGTTTGATATGCTAGTACTGTGATTTTGTAGTGTTGATTGAGTAAGCTTGAATATAAGTCTTCATTGATAAATCTGCATGACTTATCTAAGATGTGTCTGTGTATTTACCCTGGAGAAAAGAGGGGATTGTTATGAGTATCATGGTTCCCATTACTTTTCGTCTCATGTTCTATACTGGAAATTTAGCTCGAAGGAGATGATAAGAGAGGAACGGTTGGAACATGCGTACATGGAAAATTAAATATTCTTGGATTGAACGTAAGTCGTTACTTTATTTGCCTGTTCACGATCATTTGTGTACATTAACAACGAAAAAATCGGACAGAAAAACCTTCGCATTATATTTTATCTGCAAAGATTTCCGCCCAAAATTCGCAGACGCCAAAAGTTGTTCCGTCCGGAAATTTTGACTTCTATTATATTAATAAAATTCATGCGAAGATGCAAAAAACTGTCTATGTTGTGCAATGTTAAATGCAAACATACGAATGTGATTTTGAAAAAAAAAGAAGAAAAAAGGTCCCACTTGGCGGGGGTCCCACTTATCCAGGGTCCCAGTTAAGCAGGTGTTTTTAGCCTTGGCGAGTGCAGGAAATTCAAGGGGAACATGAAATCTGTCCCACTTTAAAAAAGTCCCACTTATCCAGGGTCCCACTTAGCGGGGTCTGACTGTAGCGCCAAATTTGTCTTATTTTTCGCAAATTTTTCAAAATCAAGGAAATGCCGATGATCTTTAATAAGAATATTCGAACTGCCTACGACGTTTTCGTATTAGCAAAAAATCTCTTTTCTTGGATGTTATCTCTAGTGTCCACAGCATGATTTCGATTTGCACCAGACGCAACGGCGCCAGAGCTTATCATTTGCGCTAAGTTACGATTTTTCCACTGGACACCCAGCTTAAGATTGTTAATTAATATCCGACAGTAAACTGAAACAAGTCTATTGTTATCGGTATCGTTTTACATCAACGGAGAAGTGTCATTGTGTACACGTATAGCTAAGACGGTATAAAGTGCTCCTCCGTTTCTCTTCCTTAATTTAAACGTTTGTTTAATCTCGAAGGAAGTTCAGTCATTTAGAATGAAATATTGCATGTTTTGTTCAAGAAGAAGAGACCTGAAAAAAGTGAAAGTGATAAGCGAGGATTAGTCGTACAGTTTCGCGGGCAGAATTTTTCGCGAACTGTTGGCTTAAACTTTTGCGAATTTCTCGATAAAAACTTTCCCGGTTTGGAGAAAAAGAGGAATTTTGGTAGAAAAAACCTTCGCGATTTTGAAAATATTGGCACTATTTTCAATGTGAACTGAGAAAAAAATCACTTTCTTTCTCTCATTTACTGTTCTTTGTCAACAAATTTGAGCAATAGTGAATAATTCGATTTTTTTTTGAAAATTTCCCAAAAACTTTCGCGAATTGCTATTTAGATGCAGAAGTCTTTCTACCGAAAGCTTTTCATTGTTAATGTATCTCCAATTTTTAAAGTTATGAAACATTTAAATTAACTTGTCCAAAACTGATTTGTTTTATTTTGTTGTGATCTTCGTGACATTACAGTTTCGAATCTTTTCCTCCTAAGATGAAAGGGAACAATACCAAAGGAAAAATTACTAAAGTATTAATAGATATTGTTCCATTACTTGCTGTTTTCTCTTTCAGAATAAGGATGGTGGTACTACTAGTAGTAATTCAACTTCTACAAGAAAGCGACGCGAAGCAGACGAGGTGCCAGACCTGGTAAGCTAGTTAACCGTGTGTTTACTATTAATTATTCTTTTGTGTTACAAATCTCCTGAGTATAAACTCACATTCGAAATGTACAGTCAACATTAATAATATTACTTATACACAGTCTTATTTCTGATAAAGAATATTAATTTTTTGTTTCAAATTACAGAGACGTTGAAAGAAGAATCGAATTTTGATTTGAAAATAAGTTCTTTCAGGAACAATCGCGGTGCTATTACTTTTTTCAAACATTAATACTGTCAGTAACAGTCAGTTTTTTCATAAATGAACCACTATTGTGGCTTACAAGGCTTTTTTGTGCTTGTTCAAAAATAGTCAGCCACAAACAGTGAATGAAGATGTACTTTTAAAGAGGTTTTTCTGATGCTTAATTAAAAGACTAAAGTCCAGAAAGTGTTGAATGTTCCAAAAATATATGGTTATGAGGACATGCAAGTGAGTGACATTCTTAGATTTTCAAAATGGACGTAATAACGTTTTATACCCTGTAAAGTACAATTTTTGTCTCTGGAAAACATGATGGAACTGGTATAATGATGAACGATGTCAAACAACAGATTTTCGTACCAGAATACGGCTTGCTTGACAAGACCGCCTGATTTCTTACAGTATATATAACCTTAATAAAATAGTTTGCACTTTGACAAAACATTTTTCGCTGGAATGTCCCTGTGTTTTTTGATTTTTTGTTACATTGTTATTGGTTCCTGTATGTGACTTACACCCTAAGAAAAGGAATTTAGAGGAACACCCATTTAGGAAAAAGGAAATATATGATCAGTTACAATTAACATTTAATATCAATTCTAACATTGTTCTGTGTATTATTTCTACATTCCAATTTCCAGCAGAAATTGAATTGCATACAAAATGGTTACCACGTCGGAGGCCTGTGACACAGAAAGAACATGGTACGGTCAGTGTATTCAGTCTAAACTGGATACATCCATGTGAGGTGTCGAACATATGTAGTGTATGCCAGAGTGAAGAAGGAAACGAGTATTTATGCCATTTTTAAGCCATTTAACACCCAAATATAGAAATATCTTCATCCCAGGATTTATACCTCTTTGGGGAAAAAAATATTTAATTTGCCAGCCACATAAGCATCAACAACAAATTTAATTTAATTTCGCGAATTCTGTCAAATCAGATTTTTCGCGGGAGTTTAATTTCACGAAACGTTTGCATTTGATATTTCTCGTTGAATTGAATTTTTGCTAATCGTTCGTCTTTATAAATTTCCCTTATGCAAATACAAGTTTTCGAGTCAATAAGGGGAGTTTCACGCCATTTAAAAAAATTCAAAATACTATTTTCGTGAAAAAAAAAGATTTTTCGTGAGAATAAATTTTCGCGAGAATTTAATTTCGCGAATAGCTTGATATCAGATTTAAAACTCGCGAAATTTTCTGTCCGCGAAAATTTCTTCCCTTAAAGTCGCCAAGATAATATTCAAACATTCTGTTGAAAAATCCCTATTTTGGCACAAAAAACCTACCTTAATGGGATTAGTTTTCGCGAATCGAATTTTCCCAAATTCGCTAAAATAAATCGAATGATAATGCAAACTTTGAGCATGAACGTGTATAATGATTTTAAATTTTTACTGAAATGAACTTGTTCATAACAATAGAACAACCAGAAATTTATTAAAGTTTAATTGGGAAAATTCGACGTCATCAAACTATGATTGGTTTATGTTTAACTCGACGTGCAAAATCAGAAAAAAAGTGATTGCCGTGAAGAACAGTTCTGTGGTTTGGTCTGCTGTATAGATCATAACTGTTTATATTGATACCGTGTAGCATTTTAGGAGCCGTCTCAAAGTTTCGCTTTTTAAATTCTCTTCATTCCGGTCCATTCTCATCTAAGATGAAGTGTTATGGTGCACACTATGTTTTCACAATAACACTTTATCTGAGGTGTAAATAAAGCGAATTATAGCAAATTTTTGAGAAGGACCCTTAGAGCGCTTTTAAGTATTTGTTTTCATCTCTTTTAAATGGATAATAACAGAGAGTGTTTCAAAAACAATGCTTAAGATTATGAAATTCAGTATCACTTCATATCCAAATGTTGGAGCAGAAGCATTTATGTTTTTTACATGAATTCAATGTCTGTATATCCGTTCCTGTTTAAAGACTAAACCAGACAAACTTTGCATGCTACGAAAAATCCCTAGCCAGAAGATATGTAAAAATCAGAAATGTTTACTTCAAATCAGCGACATTTGGTGCTTATTTATTTAGTGCTCGTTGACAAAACTTAAGAAAGTGTTTCTTCTACAAAGATTTTTCTCTCCAATGAATGTACTTTTACCAAGTTTAAATCGTTTAAAGGGGAACTAACGTCAAAAAAATATTTTTCTAGAGAATTGCTAAATATGCTCCAGTTGCCATAAAGAACTGCCTGGCAAAATATGTTTTATTGAAAACCTTCAAAACGCGAGTTATTGAGCTTTTTGTACACCAATAATGTTCAACGCTAGCTGCCATTTAATTTTTAAAACCGGAAGTATTGATTATGTTTCTATAGTAACATGACGTTTTATGCTCGTACATATTTTAAACACAACAGTGTAATGGCTACAGAGAAACAATGTTTGAAACAAAAATAATTGATTTTCTGAACATTTGATCTTTTTGAACAATAGTTAATTTTAAAACAGATGTTTTTCTTGAGTATAACAAACATATAAAAACACTCAGCATTAAAAAAAAGGGTATAGCGTGTTAATAAAGAAACAATTTAACATTTATGAGGACATCAAAACTTCCATGACTAAACTAAACATCGTTGAAAACATGTTTTGGTTTTTTTACTGCTACTAATAAAGCCCCATGGACTCAAACTGTTATCTTTCTCATTTTACGTACAAATTTATCTATTCTTTAACGTCATAGATCAACATTCATATCTCCTTTATGTTCTTCCACAGCAGCACAGCTTTACGCACATGAGCCTGTGACGTCACATATACCGAATAATATCACGGTAGCCGATACAAAATCTGCTCCAATGGTGGATACCTTAAGGGAGAGAAAAAACTGGACCAAAAAATAGCAAAATAAACTACGCTGATCGAATTTTTAAGGCTTCGTGGGTGTTATAAGCTCAAGAAAGTTTTTGACGTTAGTTCTCCTTTAAATAATGAGTTATAGGAGCAAAGATGCATGTGCCATTATCCGGGCATCATACAAAACTCTCAATTTTACTGTTTTGATTTTATTCTTTTGTTGTATTAGAATTGCGGTGGTGCCGTTGCTTGTCGTGAAATTCGATGCACATTGACTTTACTACCGGAAAATAAAGGTGCTACGGTGGAAATATACTCAACTTTAGTGGAAGCAACATTTGAAAATGTAAGTAACGGTTCTCAAGTTGTCAAAATGGTCAACTCTTCTGTTCTGTGAATTTTTGACATATCCCTTAATAAATCATATGATCGATTCTTACATTAGAATGACACTCCCGTCGTTTACATAACGGCCATAGTACATGTCCTGCCCATAGTTAAAAAAAATCTCTATTCCTACGGGTGATTGTTCAGAACTGAGTCGATTTTTTGTTTACCTTTGTAAACCTTTGTTTACCTATTTTTCTACAGCAAATTAAAGATAGTCGTGAGATAAAGGTGTTCGCAAAGTTTACATCCACGGCTGTTGACAAACCACGCAATGCTCCTCCTGATTCAATGACGGTAAGTTTTTACTTTCTTCTAACGTCTAACTTGGCATGTCCTCCTGTACACCTTGATTACGTTGTTTTAGTTTTTATTTGACAATGTCTGTATTATGTTTTAAACTAAATCATTTGACCTAATCATCTCGATTTGGGAGAAGCTTGTTATTACAGTTCTCTCGAATTACTTTATCACCGCTAAAACATCGAACAAATTCTCACGGGGAACTTTCGGACAAGTAATTAGCGGACATTATTTTTTAAGGAAATGAGCTTTTCTTCAAAAAAAATTTATCTCCAATTAGCGTGCACCTTTCCGAAAACATACAGTAATATTGATCTTCCTATTTTGAACATATTCTATTCTCTTCTCTCTAATTATCGCCTTTTTTTGACCAAAGCATTTGATTTTCGAAAATAAGCCTTTAATCAGTCAACTTTTCAAATGGCGGATACCTGTATTTCATTCCTAAAACCTTGTTCAATCAAACCATTTTTCCTGAGCTAATACTATCTATTTGCGACCGTGACCCTACTTTTCTTCTAAAATACTACTGCAATTGACATGAAACATTGCACAGATATGTACAATTTGGTACTATTGCTGGTAACGTCAGTAATTTCTTGCAAATTTACTTAATTAAAAGTTTCTAAAGTGACAAAAGGCTAAACTATACAATTTTTCATGAAATTTAGTAGAAATCTTGCTCAAAGATAAATGAAAATCACAGAATATCAGCATGCTCGTAGATGTCATCATTGCCACCTCTGTCTGACCCTTCCTCGTGCCAAGAAGGTTTATTTTGAGCAAACTACTGTGGAGTAGATTTTTTCTGGGTTTGCGACCAGTATTATTATACTTGATTTATGTTCGGCTTCGATAGTAACATGTCCAGAATGAAATGTTCAAAGATACCGATCAGAGTATTTTGATTCGTGAATGGAAAAACGAAAGCGCTTTTTTATTCATTCAGTTTCGTGCTCTTTTAGGTGACCCTAACTGTGCTTTCACCATACTTACTTAAAGAGAGTAAGGGTGATCCCGTTGCCTGGTGGATTATTCTTCTATGCATCTTGGCTGCTGTCCTTATTATTGCTTTGATTGTCTTCATTATGTACAAGGTAAGAGCATGAGTATTTGGGCAAGCAGGATATACTTTAATGGAAGAAATTTTCGCTGGAAGAAAATTTCTCGGTTTCGTGTTTTTGTATCCCAACCGCGAAATTAAATTCCCGCGAAAACGTGCAAAATTTCCTCGACCGCGAAACAATTTTTTATTTCATTTTTTTCACTGGTTAAGTAAGAGGTTCCAGGAACGAGGTTGCGCACCTCGTTCCTGGAACCTTTTGCGTTTATTTAGTATAATTAGAAACAAGAAAGTTTTATTTTCTATTGTCTTTCAGATGTTTTATAAGTTTGTTTGATGCCCAATTCCGCGGAAATAAATGCCAGCGAAATCTTTACATTTGCTCAACCGTGAAAATTAATTCTCGCGAAGTGCAAATCATCATCTCAACCGCGAAATAAATTCACGCGAAGTGCTAATCAGCATAATCATGCAAAAATTCCAAGTCCCAATTCTAGCCAATTCTAGACAGCTATTAGAACGGTAATTGCTCTCAACTGAACCAGGATATGATTTGTTTTGAATGTATATACAGTATAATCCTGATAACTCGAATTCACGTTAACTCAAACTATTTTCTTCGGTCCCTTGAAGCTTTCCTAGTGCATAGCAACTTTGCTTAACTCTAACATTCCTTAACTCGAACATTCCTTAACTCGAACTGTTTTCTTCGGTCCCTTGGAGGTTCGAGTTACCGGGATTTTACTGTATTTTATTTAAAACTGTATTTATAATTTGCTTCTGGTTGATGGCTACCAAAAAGAGTTAATGTAAAATCGAACGTTTATAAACAAAACTAAGAAGCGAAGGGTAAAACAAGCCTATATTATAAAAGTTTAAAAAGCCTTCGTTGGTATGATTAAAATATAAGTAATCATACATGTTGTATACTCGTGCGGGCCAATTCGTATTCCTTATTTCTAGACATATACTTTACTGGTCCATCGGGCTAATTTCAAGTCAATTTGACAAATTTATGGTTAATTGTATGTTGACATATAATAATTAGTAAATCTGGAAATGAAAAGGGCACGTTTCTCTAGGTTTTTACCTTTATTTTTTTATAGAAAGGATTCTTCAAGCGAAAACGTATGGAAGGTGATGAAGGAGAAGAGGAAGGTGCTGCACTCCGTGGAGATCCTGACGAAATGTAAATCGTATGAAAAAGGAGATATTTTCATTTGGAATTCTGTCTTCAAATATTTGGCTTACACGTAGCTTGTTACAGCCGAGAACATAAATAATCATGTTTACATTTCGACTTGACTTATTCAGTGCCGGAGATGTAAGTGATTACTAACCACTGTTTGATTTCTGCTACTGTATTGAAGTAGCAGAAATCAAACAATGATTAGTAATCACAACGGCTTGCGATACACTGAATGAGATAAATAAAATATTTGCGTGTGCACCGTCATCGATAATATTGAGATGTTAGAATTCTAAACAAGACTTCTTCCTACCAAAGCTCTACTGGACGCAGGGAACATTAGAAACAGAATATGTTCTTTAGATTTTATTTAGTATACTTTAAGAGTAGAAATTATTGCGAGCAAAAATTTTCGCGAGACGGCATTAATTTTTCGCGAAATGAACAATCAACCATCTGTTTTGTCAAGATTTTCGAAAATCCTGCCAAAAAGGAGCTTTATTGATGGAAAAAATCAAAAAAATTACGAATGACAAGTTTTCAATTTATTTCGCGGCATAAATATTCGCGAATCGTCATCCTTGAAAGAAATGCCGTCATTTATTTTCGCGAAAAGGCCTAAAATTCGAGAAAAGTTCTACTGGCAATAATTTCTGATCCTAAAGTAATAGGAAGAATTGTTGTGACCAAAGGTTGCAACATTTAAAGGACAACGTCCTAAGAGTGTAGGGTAATTTTCCATTGAAATACGGTACGTGGCTCAAATATTATTAAATAAAAACATCTAGTTTAGAAGATATAAAAGGGTATTTTTACCCGATATATAATGGAAATAAACTATTTCAACTTGTCTCCAAGTTATAAGCACTAACTTAGGTTTCACTGTCGGTTAAATAATGACTTGTGGGAACGCTTTTTTGTTAATATTTTTAATGTCTATTTAAAACGCATATTTTTTATGTCATCTTTTTTAGCTGATATTTTACTAAGAGGAAAAAACTAAAAAAATGTTAGCTTGATGTATAACTATGGCATCCCCTGATACGGTTATCGTTATGGTTTATTAACCTTTTTGTAATATTTCTCTCTGCCATTTTTTGTCAGTTAATTTTATCTATAAGCTGATATTTCTCCTTTCTGTTAGTATGGTGTACTGCTTATAGATAATGCTCGAATATTAGTTCATACGTTTGCAATATGAATTGCGTGCCAATTGTTCTTTGGTGAGCTTGTTAGGACCAGTATTAAGAATATCAAGTATTCCTTCACGAAATTCTAAAGATAATCTACCCCAACTGGGTCGATTAATCAATTAAAATGTTGATATAGTGTACTTTTGCATTGATTATGCGTTGACGCTCGTCAAAGCTAACAACCTAGGTAATTAAAAAGTTTTGTAATATTGCTTAGGTACCGTGTCACATTGTAAATTCGCTTCATTCTATCAATTTTCATCTCAGATAAAGTGTTATTGTGCATTCTTTGTATGCACAATAACATTTTATCTGAGGTGAAAATGAAGCGAATTTAACTGAATTTTTGAGACGAACCCTTACCTGAAGCATGAATAAATTTTAAATCTGCTTTTGTTTCTCGATTCTCAAACGTCCCGGATTATATTTTGTATTCGCTTAAGTTATCTAAGTTTGTCTAAAGTAAATATTTCAGAGAATTTTAGAGGGATTTATTGGTACTGGCAGAACAGCCATGCGAGTTTTTCATGATACAACCAACTAAAGGAAAGATCGTCGTCAGCTGATATTGAACACTGCTAATACCTGGAAGTCCGATAATATTATATTTGTATACTTGCTAATTTTTGTTTATTTCTACGATTCTAATACGAGTGCTGTTTGTTTTTAAAATACAACCTTAAATTCCCCCGTAGCTGCTGTAATTAGTTGTGAAATACTCATATCCTGTTCAACCTCGAGTTTGGCTTAAGGTTTGCCTCTCCTATATTCCTGTACTATTATTTATCACTTGTGACGCCCGCTAAAATTTTGCTTTGCTTTTTTATTTTACTTGTGTCAATGAAAAAGTTATAACAAATAAACATTTCACATAAGTAATATCTTACCTCTTGCCAATGAAGTCAACTGTTCTTTCATGGATCATATCTTTTAAAGCAACGTCATTTTTAATTATTCTATAAAAATAAAAGTCACGGTCATGATCACAAAGAACATATTAGTAGCTTTCAAAATGCTTGTAAAATACATTGCTGAAGATGTCTACTATTCTTTTTGTGTAGGATCACGTCCTTGCACTCGAGTTAAAAATAATTTTGCTAGAAAGTCACTGTTTCGACCAATATCAGGTCTCGTCAGCATACCTAGGGTTTTACCAGGCATGGACAGTAACACAAAAAAACATTCACTTAGAATATTTCCTAAATGTCATCTAGATGCCATTCTTAACACCGTCTAAAGCAGCAAACTTGATTTTAATATCCACCTTGTCTGCGTCCAAGTGCAGACTTCAATTAATTATGTAAAGTCAGCATCTATTCGCAGATTGATATTGTCCAGAGACAGAGTATAAAGGTTGAGACAGTATATTAAGGTTATTGTTCGATAACACGCAATCAATGGAATAGAATGACAGGATGTTGTAAAATTCGATTGACCTAAAAATCGCCGTCCCCAGGAGGCAGCTTTGGATTTTATCATAACAGACACTGAAGACATTTTTTTTACACTTTATCATTTTATCCAACAAAACTCGAAATCATCAACTTTAAGGTAAGAAATTTTCGCGTTCGAAGACTCGGAAAGTGGCAAAATTCGCGGAATTTATTTTCACGTTTCATGTTAATAAATTAACAGTTGACGGAATTTATTTTCGCGATTAGTATAAAATATAAGTAGTATAAAATGGTTGAAAATTCTGGGAACAAGGGGATTAAAACAAATGGCGGAATTTATTTTCGCCATATACCCATATTAGCTAATTTCGCGGAATTTATTTTCGCAATTTAGGGCTAAAATCGCTAAAATAAATTCCACTAAAATTCTGCCGCGAAACTGCGAAAATATCTTACCTTAAGGTAAATGAAAAAATAGAGAAGACATTTATAGCTGTTACTATGAGGATTGTTATGACCTAAAAATTCTTTCGAAAAAATAAAATGGAGGGGACTTGTTTTCTTACAAGCAAAATTGGGTTATTATCTCTTTCATCTTACCGACACATCTGTAGGGGGTAAACAATAGCTCATTCGATAGGCAATGACAAGACGATTTCAAAAATATATACTTTTCTTGGACAAATCTCAGCGGTTCAAAATGTATTTAACATTATCCTGAACATGTGTTTTGGGTTTACACTATCCTTAAAGCATCCTCGTCCCCAGAGCTTTTCGGGACGAGGTTGTCCTTTAAGCCCAATTCACATGCACGTAAATGTTTTACGCAAGCCTTATGACAAAAGCGGTGTACATTCATTCTTTTACTTACGAAAACCTTTACGTGCATTTTTTTTTTTTTTAAAACATTTTTCGTAAATGAATTTACATTATGTCATGCGTACAACTGTTTCAGAAGCTTATTCGGAAGAATAAATATCGTAATAAATAGTGTAATTAGTGTGAAATTAAACTATTTTGGTGCAGATATTTCTCCAATCAGCTTCATCT
>JAUCNQ010114233.1:0-11317 GCA_032352715.1 Bougainvillia muscus | reverse complement strand
CGCTCTCTGTGTTTTATTCTTGCCTCTTTTAATTGATTAATAATCGATATATTATGCGTTTCATTCATAGTTGACGATTCTTCTGAGTGTTCTATTGTATTATTATTTGGTCATGTTAGTAAATGTTGCAACGTCAACTTTCTCAGTGAAATTAATGTCTGTGTGTAAGGAAAAATCGTGTTTGTTATGCGAAATAAATTCATCGCGTTCCCTTAACATGAATAACAAATTGTCTGTAACGTTTTGCTCCCTATCCAATTCTTTCTGACAAAATAGAACTTGTTCATACAAAACGTCCTCTATAGCTCCCATATGTTTAAAGCTTGTGCTTCTACTTTCCAAGATATTTTCAACTGTTTTTTCGTAAGCAGCATCCAGAAAGTTTTCACAACTTTGAATTTTAGCAGATAAATCGTCCGTCTTTATCTGACTCTAATTACATGATTCTATCTCTTCTGGGTAATTTGCTGATTTTTCTGATTTTTTGGTAACATTGTGGATCGAAGTAGTAACATAGGATGCATTTCTTTCAAATCCTCTCTTGAAACTCAAGCTCTCATCCTCCATGGAATCCAACGTGTTGTTTAGCTGTGAAACGTCAATATCAAAATCTAACATACTCTTATTAGCATATACTTTTTATAGCTCGCAAAATTACTTTCTTGAAATCACTTTTTTCTAAAGTTACGTCCTGCCGCCATTATGCAATATTCATGGGGGAGTGAAACTTTATTCATCCTAAACAATATTCTCCACACGTGGTAGTACACATGAAATCGAAGGATCGTGTGAACGATCAGTGGAAACAATGCATCAGAAGCTAAGTGCTGAGTTGATATCCCTAGTGCGGTTGTTGAGCAATGTATCGCAAAAACTTGACACTGCCAAAATCGCATGTAGTGGTCCTCCCATCGTTTAGATCTAGCTGACTTTGAACTTACCCAAGGCATTGCATAACGCGTGAAACCGTTAGGAAAGACCAGCGTGACGACACTGCTCTTTAAATATAGATGTAATGCTTGGTCAGATTTTGTATCACTGAATTCCACCTTCCTCGGTTGCTTGGATACTTTACGTCTTTGTTGTACTGGTAAATACTGGTCATTTTATTGCATACAATAAAATGACAATGTTCATCGACGATGTTACAAAGCCTCTGATCTTAAATAAGTACCTCTAAGCAGGTTCAATGGCCGCAGTTAAATCAATAGCCGTTCAATGCACCTTGCATAACCTGCACAAGGTTGATTTCAGTGTATAAAAATAATATGCAGGACTCTAAACCTACATTGGCCAAGTTTCTTCCAGGGCATTATCGACTCAAAGACATTTTGACCATCTGCAACGCTTCATCGAGAAGGGCAATTTTTTTAGATCTTATGCACGACAGACGCGTTAGACTCACTATTGATAATAAATACTATGCAAAAATCGGGGATAAGCTGCTAGCGTTTTTGGGTCTGCCTAATTTGAGTTCGTAGGTTTTGGACCCGGAATATATTTTGGTAACCCTAAATTAAACGAGTTAAACCACGTTAAGCTGGAATGCCAACAACCCGATACAGCAGAGAGTATCCATCTTCACGCTGACGGGGCTCTAAATCTCAAGACCATGCACTATTTTAATCTCGGTGCAGACTACTCCATCGGGGACATCGTGTTCCAGCGCTATGAACATCCTTAATTTTATAAGACAAATGGTTCTACTGATTTTAAGCTAGTTGATGTCAACGGCAAAGACGTCTCGTCATCTCTAAATCATCTTGAGCTTACAATAAACGATGGCAGCATATGATATTGCAACAGGAGAAATCACCGCAATAAAGCACTAGCAATATATACCCTTTATTACCGTGGCTCCTACTGATGAGTCACACATGTATCGATTAAAAAAGATTGAAGAGATAGAGCAGTTTTTACATGATGAACTCAGAGAGCGTGAAAAGCTCTACAAAAAGTTTCGGTTTTTGGGAACAACAACCTACTATATGGATAACGGGTTGATTGCTGGCACTATCATCACCTCAACTGGTGGAATAGCAGCGGTAGCCACTGGCATTGGGGCCCCTCTCACTTTTGCCCTGGAAAGCGTCGCGATTGCTACTGGATTACTTCAGGTTGGTATTCGGAACGTATTGTAGAGACTTGACCTCAAGGTCAACAAACATGATATGGTCAAGTTTTTGGCTGAGTCTTCACTCAACAACGTGGAAAAAAGATCTCAAAAGCGATATCAGACGATCGTATATCAAACGCAGAGTTTACCACTATTATGCATGAGAAACAAAGGTATCCCGTTGACAAACAAAAAATTAGATCTAATGTTAAAAAAGAGGTAAACTCTCTAAGAAAGAACGCACATCTCTCATTGAAAAGACCCGGAAAGAAGAACGCGAAAAGATCGCAAAAAACATAACATTAGTACCCTCTGCAAGCGATACCTAGACGACTCACCGCCGTATAACTGAACTGTATGCCCTTGATTTATATCAAGACGTGCTATAAATCGTTTAATATCTGTATCTGCCATTGTTTACTTCAAACGATACTACCTCGCCGGTTGTTGCATTGATCACTATCCCATTGTCGTTTATTACGATCTCTTTTTTTAAAGGTCTTTTAATGTAGCTAGAAACTGTTAACCATATAACCTGCAGTACTGAATGAAGTACTGCTCCAACTACTGTACCTGCAGTACTGAATGAAGTACTGCATCAACTATTGCACCTGCTGTACCGGAGGGGCTTAAATGTCGTGTTTTTGGTCATATTCAAGTGTAATCATCTTTATTACATATTTTTGACATTATAAAAAAATTTCTCAAAGCTTTTTGCATTTTTCGTTGTTTATAAGCAGAGACATATCTCAGCATCTCTGTATCTTTTTCGCTTGCCTCAACTGCCTTGTCACACATTCCTACCGTCTTGAAGTGGTCGGAAATAAACTCCAGCGTCCATGGATCTTTTTGGACTGCCTCGTCACACATCTCTTCCGTCTTAAAGCGGTCTGGAAAAAACTTGAGCATCCATGATCTTTTTGGACTGCCTCGTCACACATCTCAGTCTACTTCAGTCGGTCTGGAACAAACTTGAGCATAACAGGCTGTTTTGCAACTACCCCTGTACACATCTCCTCCGTCTTGAAGCGGTCGGGAATAAACTTGAGCATCGATGGATCTTTTTGGACTGCCTCGTCACACATCTCTTGAGTCTTATACTCATCAGATATAAAAATGAGCTTACATCGATCTTGTGAGACAGCTATTGCAACATTTTGAAATTACTTTAAAAATGTAATCATTCATCTTTATTATATATTTTGACATTACATTTTTTTTCTTATGGACAGAATTCTAAGACAGTTGCTTAGCAACTAGAATGCTACAAATGAGTAAGGGGATTTATCTTAGTCATTTTTTATCTGTGTGTAGGTGCTGGCGTTTTAGACAGAACTAGTAAGGTTAGTCAAACAGAAGTATTTTATAATTGACCATAATATTTAATTATTCATACATTTATCACATAATACTTTAGCAAAATCCGTTTCTGTTTGTTGTAAATAGTCAGAGCACAGATCTTCTTCCTCAACAGTAAATTTACAATCCCGAATGCAATGTTTTCCGCATTTGTGACAGTAAGAATGACGTTGTCCATTACAACAAAGTAATTCCATTTTTTATCTCACATTTTTACATTCACACTCTCAAGTGAGTAGTCATTTGCTTCCGCATGCGCAGATAACTAAGAGATTTCGCTGGGTCCGTAAAATACAACGATAATTTTACAGACCATAAATTTATGTCGTCATCTGGGCATGCGCAACTGAGATGACGTCAGCACTCTTGAGGAAGTATCAAAGCAGCGCAGAATTTCCACCTTTGTACTGGCTTTTTACAAAAAACAAAATGGCGGATTTGGGATAACTTGAGGTAGTGTTTTAAGGCGGAAGAGAACGTGGTATAGCTTCTCCAGCTCTTTTTCAACTGCCTCGTTGCACATCTCTTGGGTCTTGAAGCCGTTTGGAACGTAGTATAGCATATTCCGGTGTCTGTGGACTACATCTAAGCCCATCTCGGAGGTCTTGAGGACGTCGGGGATAAATTGTAGAATCCACGGGTTGAGCAAAACCGCCGCGTTGCACATCTCTTGAGTTATAATGCTGTCGGGAACAAGCAAGACCGCCAAGGGGCCCTGTTTGACTGCGCTAGTGCATATCTTTTGGGTCTTGAGTGCGTCTGGAACATGCTCCATTGCCGAGGGATAGTGCTTAACTGCCTCGCTGCACATCACTTGGATCTTGAACCCGTCAGGAACATACTCTAGCATCTCTGGTACTTCGGCGATTGCCTCGTTGCACATCTCTTGTGTCTCAAATGAATTCATCTTTATACAGATTTTTGGATTATTTTTTTTTATTTAGTGAACAAAAACTCTAAGACAGTTGCTTAGCAACTAATGCTGCGAAAGGAGTAAGGGGACTTTCCCTTAGTCATATTTAAGATAGTTGCCATAGTAACAGTGCTGAAGATGATTAAGGGGACTTTCTCATTATTAAGACAGTCAATACCAAAAATGAGTTGCGCATACGCAAGTGAGATGACGTCATCACTTCTGACAAAAAACAACTGAAATGACTACGAGAAAAAACTGTGACTGTCCATGAACTAACAGTAAAATACAACGATAATTTTACAGACCATAAATTGTTTACGTCATCTGCGCATGCACAACTGACGTCAGTACTTTTGACAAAAAAAAACTAAAATAACTGAGGAGAGAAACTGTGACTGTCCATGAACTTACCATTATAACTCTCTCTTATTTTATTAATTAATGCACACATGTGTTTGTAGGAAAACGAAAGGTATCAAGTGTGCAATTACCGTATATGACCAATCTAACGTCCACTCTCGAATAAACGCTCCTCTCGAATAAACGCCCAGGGTAAATTTGAAAATATTTTACAAGCGCCCACTCTCGAATAAACGACCCCCTTCGAATAGACGCCCAGTTATTCTGAGCCAAATCTAATAAACGCCCATGGGCTTTTCACAGCCATTTCACCTCCTCGATGACGATGAACAGGAATGAAAAGTTACTTGATGTTATGTAGTCTCTACATTTTCTTGTTTTTTTTACTGTTGTAGATGGCAACCTCGCTCCCATGGCTTCTTTGTCCGAGAATTACCCATATCTTAAAATCGAGACATAAATAAACGCCCCTCTCAAATAAACGTAAAGGGTAAAATATTTTTTTAAGATAAACGCCCAGGGCGTTTAAATGGTTATATACTGTAAGAATAAAAATTTATTTCATTTTTATTGGTAGTTCATTACATATTAATAAAATGACCTCATATGTATTCAATTAAATTCTTTAAAGATATATTAAAATTATGCTTTCAAGCAACAAAGAAAACAACCGGAGTTAGCCACATATAAATTAATTTGTGCAAAATGATTTAATTGTCATGATTATGTCATCAACATGAAAGCTTATGTGTTTATGAAAATGTAAAATTAGCAGAACATTTCTCATAAGTAATATTTAACCGTTTTTATATTTAATAAGTTCTGTTAAACTTCCACATCTAAATCACAATGGAATCTGAGAAAAATTAACTCAATCGAAATCCGGAAGCTGTAAAACTTCTAATAAGCGTAATAATAAATATTAAATTTTTCGATTTTTAACGGGGGAGATTATTGGAGGGAGACCCTTATTAGAAGTTTTGACTAAATAGCAATATCTGTTTTTTAATTATAAAACTAAATAATTACACATCAACACCCATATCTCTGTCTTTGAAAAGCTTAAAATGTTCCCTATTTTTAATATCATGCAATATTTGTCAAAAATCTTCGTACAAATAAAGTAATTTTCTACTAAGCCCCTCTTTCGAGAGGGGCGCTTATTATCGGGAGGTGCTTATGAAATACTTTCAATTTTTAAATGGCGGAGGGGCTTATTAGAAGTTTTACCGTAATCAGATTATTTGCCATATATTTAAATTATTGAAATGTAAATTTATCATATACACAAAATTGATTTCTAATATTTACCTACAATCTTGGTGAAATATTATGCAAAGTTTCATGTTTTCCTCACTACTGTGGAAATGCTGCAACTTCGTTGACAAAGCTGCACATTCGACCATTAACCCTATTTTACCCGGGCTTTTTGACGAACACTATCACCCGGGGGGAGCGGATTCCGCCCCCCCCCCTCCATAAATTTTGACTGGGTCCATCTGAGATGATGAAACTTACCACGATTATAGTACCTTACATAAGACAGTTTGACGTCATCAGTTTTTGTATGACGTCATCACACCGGCAGTGACGTCATATAGACGTCAAATACTGGCCAAATTCAATATATACCAATAAAAGGCCGTAAAAACTGAACTAATGCTCTGTTTTGTATAATTTTTTTCACCAAATGAGAGATAATGAGAGTGTGTTTTAAAATAATAAACTTTTTTGTAACTTGCATGGGTTTCAGCACCGGAAAAAAACGGAAGTTCCGACAATTCCGGTAAATTTCCGGAAATGGCTGAAAAGTTCCAGAATTTTTCCTAAAAAATGTGTGCTCCGCATTCCTCTTGCCAAACTATGTCTGCCTGTGAAGTTTCAAGTTCATATGACTATTATTACAGAAAATATAGGTATTTCAATTTTACCGGCTTATACATGGAGAAAGAGGATATTTCGATGGGTGGTCTCGGCAAATGACCTGCATCAACCCCATGATGGAAATGACTTGAAATATGGTATAGGTATGTCTAATAGATAAAAACTAAAAGTCACAAAGTTTAGGGGCTAAAAAAAAATATTCGAAAAATACGGCTACTATGGCGGAATCCCAATTCAACTGTCATGGTACGTTTTCTGCACTGTAAGATTTTTATAAACGCCTCCATCTTTTAAACGCCTCCCCTCAATAAACGCCCTCCTTAAAATCTAAAAAAAAACTTAATAAACGCCCAGGTTGTTCCTCATAGTATTTATCTCGATTTACAAACAGTTATTACACTGTTCGCTATATTTCTGTAACGAGGGTCCTAAAGTATGTTACAGATGCCATAACGGAGATTGAATTTTAGAAAGGGCTTTGCTACAATCATTGAAACATTTTTTGCAGAAACAAGAGAGCTTTCTTTCATTCCGCTAAACTGTCTTTTAAGCATAATACTTTAACGACTGAAAAAGTGGTACCGTAATTGTTAAATTAGGTTTGATGGTGAAAGTTTGTGGAAATCAATTCAATGTTTTTTTAATCAAAGGTGTCTCTTATTTCTTTTTTTATATATATATACCTTTTGTTTAAAATGATTCGTCAAACCAGAGGTCCAACCATATATTTGAATTTTATACTTTGTAACTGCTGTTTATGAGACCGTTCGATATGTTTTCTGTAGGTTAATGATGGCATAAATTAGAATAAATATATAGAAACAAAGTATGCGAAATAACACTTCATCTGAGATGAAAATTGACAGGAATGAAGCGAATTCATTTATTTCAGTTTTCTGATCGGCTTGCATGATGACTTAATACTCCGTTTTTCAGTCATTGTTTAGCACATATAACATAACTTACTATATAACATTTACTTTTTACTTTTCAGGAATTCTGTGGAATTCTGCGGTGGCAATGCCACAGTAGTACAGAAATAACGAAAGTCTACATAATTTTTCACGGAGATAACACATAAAATTTAGCATGAATGACATTAACTGTATCCAGAACCGGACTCAGCAGAGGCGGACTTAGAACATATTTGTACCTAGTCACGGCAATAAAATGGAAATTCAAAGCATGGTCAAAGTCGGAGCCATGATCATGTAGAAATCAATTAAGAACAACCCACAGTCCCACAGTCTAATCTATGACGACAACGGAGATTTCACCTTTGTGTATATAGGCTACATGCGTTCCATCCTGCACGATGGAATGCAAGTAGCCTATAAACACAAAGGTTAATATAGCGTTGCTGTCATAGAATAGACTGTGTATAAACTTGCTAATAATGTGGTCTTGGGTCAGTTGCATACTGAATAATTAAATATTATAATGTCTTTTTTAGTAAGACATGTGGGCCGAATTTATTCTACATCAAAGAAATTACGAGACATGAAATACATGGCACCCGTTATAAAAAAAGTGATACACGCTATCTGTGCATCATTTTGTATGATGGAACATTGTGAAAAAGAAGCGGCATGCGAGTCAATTAATTACAATAAGTCAACAAAGGAATGCGAATTGCTGTCAACAAAGTACTCTAAAATCCAAAATGGTTTGTCAAAGAATAATGGCTGGCAATATTTTGAAGCTACTGGTTGATGAAGTAATTGAAACAAGGAAAGAACCTTGAAAATTGTGTAGAAATTCGTGTCAATTCTCTTTCAGAAAGACACTCAGTATGCACAAAGACACTTTTCCTTTGGTGAAAATGGATTGTCATACACTTTTTTTTATAAGAACAGCTTAGCTCAGGTTTTTCCAAAAGTTAAGGACATCAGAACAAACTAAAGTTGGATTTATAACTACAAGTAAAATATTTGTTTCACATATTTTCACTTATTATTCCATTAACACAATTTCTACACTATCAAAATATCATTATTTGATGTAAAGTCAACAGTATAAGCTGTAAATACAGCTTTTTAATTACAACTTTTAATTTTTGTAAAAATAATATATTTAAGAACAATTTGAACCTGAAATTTTGAAAACATTAAGAACATTGAGCATCTGCCGAAATCTACTGGTTCTTATAATATCAATAGTGTATGAGGTCTGTATAAAAGCTAGTTTGCTTGCGGCAAATCCATTATCTATAACTTTACTATGATATTTCAAACTCATGAATAGTATTTCATGAGCGAGTACATTAACCGAGTAAATTATAAGCGAACTAAGGATAAGTAATGACATCTGTTAACGTTTTTATCAAACAACCTATTGAAATCCAGAGTTCTACTCCAGATCACTGCACGTTGTATGATAAATTCATTAACTCTATTAGCCCTGGGCTTTTTAAGGCTCCTCATCTCGGGGGGGGGGAGGGGTTTGGGGGGCGGATTCCGCCCTCCCCCCATGCATAACTTTTGAACAACAAATGGTTTGATGATGAGACTTTGCACAATTAGTCTCTATCACGTTCTGCACAAAATGAAGTCATTATTTTTCTGATGACGTCATTACTTTTCTGATGACGTCAGCATATTTTAATTCCAGTGGTAATTTTCGCGAAAATAGAATTTCCTTTTAACAGGTGGCAATATCCCAATTATTTTAAAACGCATTATTATTTTCGTTATCAGCTTAAAATTTGCGAAAAAATGATATATAACAATACATATTTAAAAATAAATACAAATTCGCTAGTTTTTTCTTCTACCACCTGTTGACAATTACATCACTACTTCCGTTCCGCAAAAAATTATACAATTTTTTTTTACCATGCTCTTTCATATAGAATTTAGGGAAAACTTATAAAAATCTGGTAGGGAGGGCGGAATCCGCCCAGGGCTAATAGGGTTAACATAAAAAAAAAAATTACACGACATTTTTTATGCAGTGATTATTCATTATTATTTAATTTGTAGTAGTAATAGCATGACTTGAAGTTTCCGTTTCAAAGTTTTTCACAATAGCCCGAACGTAGTGCGGGCTATTTGAAAAACTTTGAAACGAAACGAGGTTAATTGGATAATTATATGGAATATAGATAAAAAGTTCTGCAACTTCCTTCCATTTCCCTTCCTTTCTTAAATCGTTTATCTAAACATTGCAAACGTAAATGGGACCATAGAATTATTTGTTATTTGTAACCATAAATTTAATTGGTTTGAAACGTTCGATTGTTTAGACAATCAATTAATTTCTTCTTTCAAAGATGTATTTTTGCAAACATTGTTTTCATAGAGAATTGATGGGAACACAGTGGGGTATTTCAGATTTTAGCAGCGGTATTTCAGTTTTTAGCAGTGATTTAGAGGAGTATTTCAGATTTAGCAGGGTATTTCAGATAAATCGCCCGTAATATAATTATGTATTATATTTGCAATCGCGTAGCGAGGATTTGGTTTACCAATTCTCCTCCTTCTTCTTATTACCAAAAATGTTCCAGTTTTGATTACCGCGCCATTTTCTCAAAAACAACCCTAAGCTCTGCAAAGCGCTTCAAATATTGTTAGATAAAAATCAGAATAGCGCACCGTTAGATCTAACAAACAAGTCAGATACGCGTCAGGAATCCATGAAATTTAGTTGCATAATATTGATTATTCCTTACATACAACGTGTGCAACGTGTAGCTATATAGTTTCAAATTGTGTAGAAATATGTATTTTTACAAAGAATGTTGAAAACTTTGCAAAGAAAGGTGATAAATTGGAAGATTGTTTTGTTTTGCTGTGCGCCCTTGCGCATTGGCTTTGCCATCTGATGCTTGCATCCAATGGTTTCGAATTGAAGGGATCAGAGAAGTTTTAGCTTTTTACCATTTTTATACTGTGTTTTATCTACCCGAAGTTTATTGTATTAAAATCAGTGGCAAAACAACATCTTCTGGCTTATATCTGCCTAAAATAAAAAACAAACTCTTGGCAAAAACCTTTGCTAATCTTGCATTAGCCTTCGGAGCTGTATACCGGCCAATTAACTAGCCATTCTTTGCCAATTACATGCTATTTACTTGCAATCACTTGCTATTATATTTTCAACTACTTACTGTAATACTATTACTTATTAATTATTTACTACATATAAATTGTTTATACATTATAAAATATTATACTTTGAAAATGCTAACTATTCACAGCACACAGACACATCACACTGCTATTGGTTGTTTAGATGCTAGGATAATGCCATGTAGAGGTAAAAGTGGTGTTTTATCAGATATTGGAAACTTGTTTTGTCGCTCAATTGCACTTCTGTTTGTTAATTTGCATATATCTGCATTTCTTTTTGCAAAACTTGTTATTGACGGCATCGAAAGCAACCAAGGCCCGCTTAACCAATATACCATTTCAAAAGTTATATTTGCATCACCTCACCAAGGTCATGATAGGTATGATGATACTGCTGGCATGCAATGCACAAGTATTGCTAATGTGGCAATATGTTTTTCTGTTATAAAAAGAGTTTCGTTGTGGAAAATATTTGACATGGATTATATTCTTGATGAAAGCTACCCACTACTTCAAGATGTCGGGGACCGATTATTTAACCCTATTAGCCCTGGGCTTTTTAGGGCTCCTCATCCCTGGGGGGGGCGGATTCCGCCCCCCCTGCATAACTTT
>JAUCNQ010114222.1:0-11318 GCA_032352715.1 Bougainvillia muscus | reverse complement strand
CACATAATGTTCTAAAGATAAAAATAAGGCGAGGTTTTACCTACAAATTTCATTTTCATTTTAAAATAAAAGACTTTATTATATAGTGAAAAGACAAGTCCTGAACAACATAAACATGACTCTGGTATTACATACATCAGGAAAATAAAATGGTGAGGTTTTACCCTGCATGAATGTATCAAGAATGTTTTTGCGGAAAATAATAATGAGTTCATCCAACAACCCCTAATAAAAACATGTCGTTACCAGATAAGAAACCACGGCCTAATCTAGAACAGGACTGCAGAGTCTAATTAGTTGAATTTTCAAAGAAGAAAGGAAGAAACTTCCACGAGTCTAAAAATTAGCGAAAATATTTGAAAGAAACTTCCCAAGTCTAAAAACTCATTTTTTTCGCGAGAATAAAGTTTTGCGATTTATAGATAAAAAATATTTCACAGGTTCAAACTCTCCCGATTTCGGTCAAAAATCGCAAAAGTTACTTCCTTTAACAGTAAGCATTTTCAAGACTATTTCACATGAAGAACGGGATGCTGGTCAAAAATGTGTTTAAAGAGCAACATTTTTCAATGTTATTTCAGTGTATTGGAGGTTTACAATGATTTTTTTGAAGGAACTGAAAATATGTGAAACCTCAGTTTTAGCTCTATTATAGCTGATTTTTTAAACTTAACCATACCTAAGGTACAACTGTCAACCTCAAAGTTGACCCGTTTTATGAATGATAAATGAGGGTGACATAGAAAATGTCACAAAACAGCCTTTCTTTTTTGACCAGCATCAAGGGGCAATTTCTTCGTCATAATTAAAGGGTAGCTTCAGATTATCGGGCCATTAGATGCTCTGGAATAGGGCCTGAAAACACCTACTTTTTTCTTTCTCCATCAAAATCAACTTTTGTAGCTAAACCAAAATCACCAATTTTAACTTGAAAGTCATCATTTAAAAACAAGTTACCAAGCTTTAAATCACGGTGAATGATATGTTTGTCGTGAAGAAATATACATGCATCAATAATTTGTTGCATGTAAAAACGAACTTCTGGTTCAGTTAATGCCTTACGTCTCTTGTGTAATTCCATCATTGACTATAAATGAAAATTACTACAGTAAAATTAATCAAGAGATTGATTTAAAGGATTTAAAAGGGTTTTGTCTCAAACAGTGTCAAATAAATAGAGTATTTATAAAGTGCATTTTTGAGCCAGTCCTTAAACTACATAGCTTCTAAATAACAAAATCCTGGAGAAAGAGAAATTACCAAGAATAATTAGTATGATAGTGAAATCAAATCCAAGATTTCCAAGAATTAAGAGTATAGAATAACAGACGGAAACAAAAACGTTAATAAAACATACCCTTTTTCTACACAACTCTAGTGTAATATAAACATAATGTGTATCTTCAAAGAAACTATGAAAACCAACAATTTGTTTATAATGCAGTTCACGATGGATCTGTATTTCTTGTGCCATCTAAATTTACAGAAATATTTATTAGCCTTCTTGATCAACAAGATCAAATTATTTTTGACCATGCCTGATGTATCTTAAATTTACTATCTAAAAAACAAATGACAAAACACAGGAAATTTCAACCCATGCTTCACTAGTTTCAGTCAAGGCAGAAACACAATAAAATACTTAAATTTCAAGATCTTGAAGAACAGGCCAATATTTTGCAGTGCACTTAGACAGGGTGGCCAGTGTTTTTGAGACTTAAAATTCCAGGCATTTTCCAGGCTTTTTTCCTCACTTTTCCAGGCTTTTTTTCTTAAAAATAGATAAGACGGGTTTTATTTTATGAAATATTTTCCAGATTAAAAGCTATTTGAAAGAAACTCTTTTTTGAGTAGGAGTTATGCAGGGGGGGGGGGCGTAACTTCTGAGCCGTTAGGTATTTTTGCCTCAAATTTTGTGACTTTTCCCCAACTTTTATATGAAAGAACATCGTAAAAAAAAATTCAATAATTTTTTGCGGAACGGAAGTACTGACTTAATTGTCAACAGGTGATAGAAGAAAAAATTAGCGAATTTCTATTTATTTTTAAATATGTATTGCTATATATCATTTTTCCACAAATTTTAAGCTGATAACGAAAATAATAATCACTTTTAAAATAATTGGGATATTGCCACCTGTTAAAAGGAAATTCTATTTTCGCGAAAATTAACCGCGGAAATAATATATGCTGACGTCATCAAAAAAGTAATGACGCCATCAGAAAAATAATGACGTCATTTTGTTCAGAAGGTGATAGATACTAATTGTGCAAAGTTTCATCGGCATACCGTTTGTTGTTCAAAAGTTATGCAGGGGGGAGGGGGGCGGCGGTGGAATCCCCCCCCCCCAGGGATGAGGAGCCCTAAAAAGCCCAGGGCTAATAGGTTTAAGAGGACAAAATTTGGCATGGATTTAATTTGCAGATCGACAATTTTACTAAGTTTGGCGTGGATTTAGTTTGGCAAGTGACAAAAAAACCCAACTAGTTGCTTTAAAACATGCTTATACATCCTCAAGTAATCAAAAGCATTTTGTTTGCGAGTTAAATTTAATTTGGCGGCGTGCTGATTTTGTTACAATTGGTGTGGATTTAATTAGGCAGAATGCTGCTTTTGTTACTTTCGGCGTAGATTTAATTCGGCGGAACGCTGATTTTTCTATGTTTGGTGTGGATTTAATTTGGCAGATTTGTTCAAAATCCTCCAATTTCGCCAAATTTTCTCCACACCGAAATTTCTCCTCTTGAGGTAACTGTCTAACCTATAATCGTGATAAAATGAAAAAATGGTATTTAAAAGTTTCTTGTGTAATTTTTTCCGTAGATTAAGTTTTTGAAATCAAAAATATAAATTTGTAATTATTTTCGCTTTTATCGGCATATTAATAAAACGTTAAATCTTTTTTTATTAAATACCTACTGTATTGTGTAAAAGTTTCTATTTAATTAATAGATTCTATTTAAAAAAATGTTATTGTGTAAACAATCTTTGAGTGATAAAAAGTCTAAAAATATATATTTCAACAACATATTTTTGAGTTTCAGTTCGCTTTGACCTGCTTTTAGTCCCTTGGGAAAACCTGAAATTTGACAGTATGTGCAATAAGAAGTTAATTTATGCAACAACATGGAAATAAGCTTTTTAAAGATTTTTTTTCTCACATAACTGCCATTTATTTCACTTGTAGTTAATTAAAACAAAATTCGTGGCAAACGGTTGTTAACAATGAGATAAGAACCACGTGTATACAAGTTTCAGGAGAAATAATTTTCACTGCGGGGACTTAAAGCGCACCGTAGTTTTCATGTACAAAACTTGTTCGATAATTTTTTTCTCCTTTTCAGTTAGTTAAGCGAAAAAATAAATAGTGCTGTCGTATAGAGAATTTAAATGCGATTCAGAAAATATATACTTTTATTGGGGAAAAATGTATAGTTTTTGATATTTTTATAAAAAACTGAACACATGTTTATAGGTTAGACAGTTACCTTAAGATAGATATTTAGTGTTTTCAATAACAAAATGTCTACTTTCTATTGTTAAACAAAATACTAATACTCTGACAATGTTCTGACAACATGTAATAAAATCCCATAAGGCAAAAACAATTTAAGTAGTTGTTCTACGGGCGGGTCGAAGAAATTTGTGAGGTCGGTCGGTCTGTAAAATAAAAATATTTTACTTTTGTATTTTGGGTTGGCAATAAAAATGTTTTCCTCCTGGCAGATTTCCTTTCATCCTATTCGTTTACAATGCCAGCGCTCGAAATAACGGCCGGTCAACGGTCATTGAAGGCCAGAATATAACATTTGACCGCCGGAAATTCTTAATGCTGATCATCTTGACCGGCCAGTTTGTAAATAAATAAAATTTCGTAAGTTTCTCAGTTCCACCATTTAAAAGAAAATCGCTGTGCGAACAAAGTAGATTTTGAGTTTATGTTTGTATACATTCTCAGTGTACTCCTCTTACCTTAGCACATTGAAAATTAGATTAAAAACAGGATGGAATTTATTTAATTTTTTTAGTCGACAAAATTCAAAAAAAAAAAACTATGGCAAGGTCTCACTGAAATTGCATTTACGTTTGCGTTTACATTTACTAACATCACAGTGGTGGTCAGAGCATCACCATGTTGTCGACCTGGGCGTTCGTAGAGAGGATACCAATATTGGAAAAGGAAAAATATGTTCCAAGTTTAAATTTTACATTCAGCCTAGACGGAGTGGTCACATTTTTCTAACGAGTGACTCGATAGAGCATGTATAACTTGTATCTTTTATGGTACTGTAGAGGCTGTTTCCTCGGGTCTAGAGAAAAACCTTTTCTCTGTCACCCAACCATGGTGGTTGACATGTTTTGAAGGCAGGCTAACTAAACGCTACGACTGCCAGGATTTTCATTTGACCGTCATATATTCATTTTCCCAGATCACAGTGACCGTCAACCTATAAAAAGTTATTTCGAGCGTTGCAATGCAATGGCCATATTCAGTATTTTTATCTTTATATAAGAAGTTTATAAACCTAAACCTAACGCAACAAAACCTTAATGTCTCCATTTCACTTGTGTGGTTAAGTAAAAGCGTGTTCTGAATCCACCTCAGAATCTCAAAGTCGATAATACTAAAATCAGACAACAAATAAAAATTTATCGCCAGCGATAATATTTTTATCGGACATTGTGGCGGATCCAGCTATGGAAAGGAAGTATTAATTCTTAATATCTTTATGTATGTTGATGGGTGGTCTAAAGAGATCCATCATCATATATAAATCAATTAAACATAAATGACTTTGCGTCTCCATTTTACTGCTGCAACTAAGTAAAAGCATGTTTTGAATCCGTCTCAGCATCTCCAGCCGATTTTTTGTTTAGATGGTCAAAAATCGATATTATTATTTTTTCGATTTGACAAAAAACAGGGTCGGTCGGGCCGGTAGAACAATAAATTAAATTGTTTTCCCCTAATGACAGAGTTGGTTTTATAAAATTCTGGAATAAATTTTAAAATTAGTAACTCTCCGTGTGAAAATTTTGACAGTGTGTGACTTTTGATCGTCGAATTAAGCATTTGTGGACTAAAATAAAATTATTTAAATTCCTGAAATACTTCTTGGATCACATTTAGTTTATCAACTTTGTTCAAGTGAGACGAAAAATGTAAGAAAACATAGCTGATATATGTAAAACTTCACTTATTCAGCCCTTTTAATTCAGGTCGGCATTCGGCACTGCCGACGCAAAAACTGGGTCGGAACCACCCAAGGTCGGCGATTCTATGCCGACCTATTTCCCTTTCATGGTAGGCATGCCGATAAATTTGTTTAATAAGGTCGGCAAAACCGACGTAGTTGCGCTCTTTAACAATAAAAATGCCAACCTACAGTATTTTGTTTTTATTATTTGTGTCTATATAAACAGTGGCGGATCCAGCTCTTAGTCAGAGCATTTTTATAGAATACTGTTTTAAATTCTTTTAAGCTTTAATTCTTAATAGCCTTTTGTACGATGATGGGTATTTAGAGATTGGCCTTTAATGACTTTGAGTCTCCATTTTTATTGCTGTAACTAAGTACAAGCATGTTCTAAATCTGCCTCTGATAAATCACTCGCTTACGGAATAAAGATATCGCTCGAATGAATTATTTTCCTTGCCTCAGTTATAAAATAACATTTTGACAAACAACAGACAAGTAAAGTTAAGACTATGAGAGTCGGGCCTTTGTGTACTGACGCTTAGTCCTCGTGTTTGGGGTTCACAAGTTTCAAAGTCCCCCACTCGTCTGTCACAAAAATCGTGTGGGTATAATATATTCAGATACAAAACATAATCTAACTACAAAATTTATTTTGCCGGCCTAAGGAATCGCTCACATCAACATTGCCGACCTAAAAATATGCCAAGGTCGGCAAAATTTTGCCAGCCTACGGCGGGTTATGATCCGCACTTACATGCCGACATCTTCAACGTCGAATTAAAAGGGATGCTTATTGTTACAACGAGGGGCTGTTCTTACTTAAATCCAAATAATAATTGTCTAATGCAAAAAATCTGGAAATCCGCTTTAATCCTTGAATGTTTCAAACAAAACATCAAGGCACATCAAACCATTTGTTTATATTCATTTTCAAGTTTTTTATGAATCCCGTACAATTCATATAAAGTTTGTTGCTTCTCTTTTATGGTTTTAAAAAATGAGTTCACTTAATTGCAACACAAGATCTTCTAGAAAGATCTTGGTTTTTCTCTGCAGCTAATGATTCATTTTCAATGCCATCTCTTAGGGTGTCAATAGTTCTTTCTAAAGTAAGCTCTTACATATTCCAGGTTTTCCAGACACCGATTGCATATTCCAGGCTTTTCCAGGCGCTGGCCACCCTGCTAGAGTTATTAGTATCAAATGCATAGCAGTAAGGAATCATCCAGAAAATTCGTATGGAAATTTGTATCAATTTTCATTCTGAAGGAGTGTCTTTGTGCATACTTAGTATGCATAAACACATTCTTATGTGATGGAAATGGTACAATTCGCGATAAAACTTTTGTGGACGATCTCTAACAAATATCGCTCCTTCACATAACTAAAATAAGATCTTAAACCTAAGTCTACATCCTAATCTACCACAAAAAGATATCTTTATTAACGTTGAATCAACATGGGCTCGTCTCAAAAATTCGCTTTAATTCGTTATTATAATACTTCTTCTGAGATGAAAATTGACAGGAATATAACGAATTTATAAAGCAAATTTTTGAGACGATTACCAAGATGTTCATAAAAACATCATACTTTATCCCTTTGATGTGATTTCATCAACATTGTCTTTGGAACTATCTTTCCAGCATATATTTGACCAGTAGCCATATCTGTCATTTCGTAGCATTTTGCAAAACCACCCTAAAAATTAAAAATACCACAACGTTAAAATCTAGGTAAAAAGTTCAGAGGAGTCAATTATTTTAGTTATTATTGAATCTGCCTTATACGGTTATTAATTCATGGTTTGACATAGTTGCTGTATATTATATTGAACTTCCATACAAATATTATTTTTAGCTCTATCTGTGAGTGAAAGAATGTCATAATTTTGTTTATTTCGCATATCGGTCTTAAATTTACGATGCGCCTGCTATTTTATTCACACAAATCTTTGGAAACAGGGTTATTTAGTAAAAATTATTTTGATTTGCTTACTAACCGTTTCTCAATTCGCAAAACCAGGGTCAAACTGGTTCGCGAAAGTAAAAAATTGATGACAGGGTTCGAATTAGCAGGTCGCAATTTGCGAACCGAGCTGAATATTTTGCAAATCAAAATGTGGCAAATCTATTCAATTGCAAACCCAAGATTGGACTTTTGCTTAAATAAAGTTATCATCATTTGCAATATTTAGCAAATCAACTTTTTCTTTCCAATTCGAACCCTGGATGAAAGACGAATCAAATATTTTAGTCCTTTTGGATTTTGTGTTTTTCTTACTCAGGGAAACTTGAACCCACATCTGGATTTAGTGGGAAACGCCTCAGCGGCGGGGATTTGAAGTATCAATTACATACACAATACCTAGTTATAAACTCAGAAAGGATATCTTCTCGGAAGTAGTATGGGAAATGTGATCATGTGATCAACTTAAGCCGTGGTCCCTCCTGGAAATAAGTTCCTCAAACTTTCGGAGGTTAACCACGTTAAACATAAAACTCACTCACTCATGAGACCCCAGTGATGGCTCGTATGCTTATGAACTAAGTTTATGTCCTTGAGATATTGCGTCCAAATTCAAAACAATATCTGAAGATTTGACTTGGACCGCCTAATAATGTTTTACACTCATTTTAAAATATAGTTGGGATACTTTTCATTCCCAGAATTTATAGTCAAAATTTTGAGAAAATCCTTCTTGAAGTTGGTACAAATTTCCTTGAAATTAGGCCTTCGCCAAGTTAAGCGTCCCCCATCTGTTATTTTACTACTGAAATTTCTTCTTTTTCTAGTGTAAGACAAATTTCAGTTCATAGGTAAATCAGAGGAGTCGATTTCCGGGCATCTAGCACACTCAAAAACGTAAAATGTCCTGTTCGGCCCCAACCAAGGTGCCACATCCCTGTGGTTGTCCAGGAGAGCACTTATCACTTCTGTATATCTGTGTCGCTCACAAGTGCATATTAAATACTCCAGAACCGTCCACTTAGCCTGTGGCCCCTCCTAGAAACAAGCGGCAGGGTATATATCATTATATGCATGAAAGATATTTTTTATTCTATTCTATTTTATTCTATCCTTCAAGCTTAGTGGGGCTTGCCACGATAAATATAAAACCTCAACTCATGGTTATTAGGGGCTAAAAATTGCACCATGAAAATATTGTTTTTCCCGCAAACAAATGCAAACAAAATGGTAACATAATATAAAACGGTAACATAAAATAAAAAACTATCAATGCAATCATCATGATGAAGAGGCCTGAATCATGCCCTAACAATGTATTTTTGACAGGAGTTACTATCTAATGCTAATACTAAGGCCGACGTCACAATTTTTTTTTTTTTAATAGATATATATTTTACCCAGACGTACCGTTCACTGGGAGTTCAGATATTACAATGGTTTTATAATTATACTATTTCACTCATGTTTAACAAACAATGGATGGCCGTTGCACGTTATAAACATGGTTGTGTGACGTCACAAATACATGGTGTTAGAGTCATTTGAGGTGTCAAAATAGGGTCGGTCGGTCGGTTATCAAAAAGAAAGTCATATTTTCGGCTAAAAAAACTTCTTTCCACTATCAACGGCTTTTGGCACAGTTCCGGAAGTTTTCCTTGGCCGTATCGCCGCCATTTTGCCGCGAAATGCAAATCCAGTGTGCTTAGCCAGCCAGAGTGCATAGCCACTGTGCAAAAAGAATCAAAATGGCAGCGAAATGGCCAAAAAAAAGGCCAGCGACAAAGGAAAAACTAAAAAAAAACGGAGTTCGCTGACCGATCTCCGACTCTAAATGTAAAATTTTGGTGCTCAAAAAAAGGGTCGGTCGAATGACTCTAACACCGTGTCTTTGTGACGTCGGCCTAATGAATAAGAAGACCATTCAAACAATGTATACACTTTTTCTTTTCTTTTATAAGCAACTATTTTATAAGCAACCAGTACTCAAACAGTAAAAATCTAAGCAACTTTGATACTCAACTTTCTTAACTTTGTAACCATATAAGCCACTTTTAAAAAATAGAGCTGTGTAATCTTTGGTAAGTCCAAAACTTCTATTACAAAGGTTACTTTGAATGAAGCTTTTATTTCATCAAAACATCAAAGGTTACTCATCCCCTTTCTGGAATGCTCCCTTACTAAGAAACTGTCCCCTTAAAGCTTGTATCTGTTTATCATATGGTCGTTCCTCTTGCTAGACGGGGTGTGCGCCCTCTGACATTTTCCCCCTTGTGACAGCTTTTGACGTCACGCTGTGTATCCCGCGCAATTGGGTTTATATCATCTCATCATGAGCGGTAAAAATATTTTACACAAAAGCAAAAGCAAAACGTAGTAAAAAGCTTCAGGATTGTTAAGTGTGTATTTTCATTTAATAGACGCTAGGTATTAAGGAGGTTAAAATGCCTGGATTAGTGCCTGCTGAATAAAAAGTGAAGACGGCTTTTTGCACAAAATTTTGTAATTATTTTTATTATATATGACAATGGTACCAATTAAAGCTGCTTCTGATAGTATCCAAACAAATGAAGATCACAAACCTTGCCGAGAAATTTCCCACGTTTATATCTTCGTTTCGTATCAGGATCAGTAATTTCATCTGCAAGATCTGGAGCGGGTGTCATTTTTTCAGGCGGGAGGGTTGTTATCTTTGGCTTGTCACTGCCTTTAGTTTTCCCATACTTTTCTCTGGTGGCACCTCTCAACATATTTAATAGCCAACAATTTATATTAAACTAAATTTGCTGTGGAAAATAACAGACCTTCTTAACTTTACGCTTTTTTCTTCTTGTTTCAAATGCTAGAGGCACTTCTGCAGGAAAACATTCGAAAAAGTTCGCCAACAATTATGATTGGCTGAAACGAAATTGCGCCAATCAAATTAGGTTATATTATCACATGACTCTGATTTTGCCTCAACTGCCGGCGACAAAAATATCAACTTTGCTTCATACTGCAAAATGTATTTCCATTAGCGAATTGTTTTTTCCTACTTAAATAAACCTTTTTCCCTAAATTTAATGAAAATATAATAACATACCACTTCACAACACATTATTTTATTTTACATCAGAAGTTCTTTTCTATCAATATTAATTCTCGTTATTATGTTGGTCCGTCTTTTTTCTAAACTAAAGGAATGTCAACTTTGCAACTAGACTTTGTTCATTCATCATCATCACATTCAAAATGTCGGACATGAAAAGCATGTGTCGCCTCATCTTCATTTTATTAATTTCCTTTTCCCTGGCTTCTGAGCTGGCAATGAAGATTGAAGTCCTGCAAGAAGCACCAAAGGATTGTCAAAGGTAAGTCTCACTTCATTTCTAGCTATATATACATAATAGCTAGCTAGATATTATATTTTTAATCACTCATTTCTCATCTCATATTTTGTATTTCTAGCTAAAACATAAACAATCAATCAATCAATCAATCAATATATATTTCGTGTTTAACTTAAAAAAAATGTATAATACAATGCTCGTTCGTGAGAAAAAACAGAAGCCGTGTGAGATAAGAGCAGAGCACAGTATTTATTCCTTGTATGTTATGATGATTAATGTCTGTTAAAACACAGGCACGTTACAAATAGTGGTCAGGGTAAACACCTAGTTAGGCGAATTCGCCCAACTAGGTGAATCGCCTATTTAGGTGATTATTGTTCGCCTAATTAGGCCATCATTCGCCTCAATAGGCGAATGCAAAAAGTTTTTGGCTCGCAAGAGGGGCCCACATCACGTCTGTTTGGGGTGTCAACTAGAGATTTTGATAATTTTTTATACATGCCTTTACTTAAATTGACATAACTTTTTAACAACTTAATAAATTTGTATGCGATAAAAAACGGGTGATATGTATTAAAATTGTCTAAAATTTGGCCGAATTTTTTTTTTCATTATAGTTTGGTTATTGTCCGAAAATGTGTCCGAAAGACGAAAAAACTGCTAAAAACTCAACTAGTCATAGTAAATCAAACAAAAAAAAGTTATCTATCATTTATTTTTTGGAATTATTTTTTTAGTATAGGTAGGGTGGCCAGCCAAAATTTTAAATCTACCCTATGTTATTTAAACCTAGTTGAAATGAAAGGTATTCATCTGTAG
>JAUCNQ010114211.1:0-11320 GCA_032352715.1 Bougainvillia muscus | reverse complement strand
ATAATTCAGCTAATTTACCAAGATCAACAATTTCAAATTCAAGATCTTCTTCAACCCATTGTACAATATGTTTTAAATGAGAGTCTTGTAAACATATACGAATAAATGGGAGTAATCCATGTCCGTTTTCTAGAGGAATGAAATAATGAATTGTTAAAGAAGAGATGTAAGGGTTCATCTAAAAAATTCGTTTAAATTCGCTTAAATTCGCTTCACAAATTGCTCCATTTTCACGTCAGATGAAGTGTTATTGTGCATACCAATAATGCACAATAACACTTCATCTAAGATGAAAAATAATAGGAATAAAGCGAATTATGAAACGAATTTAAGCAAATTTTTGAGACATACCCTAAGGAACTACACTGTGTTATTGCCAGTACTAGCTGCGTTTTTAAGAATAATGGCATAAGGTGTTTTTAAAATTTTACTAAGCTGCCAACAAAATACAGTCTTCTTTAAATTTCGTGTGTACCTTATTGGTATAAATTTTTGTGGGTACTTATTTTTGAAAATGGAGTTTTGACTGCATTTAGCGGGTATTTATTTTTGCGAATTCAATATTTCTCGAGAAAATGCACAAATTATTTTTGCGAATTCGATATTTTCATTAAAAACAATGTGTTGATTTAGATTTTAAATTCTGAGTTTTCGTCGAAAATAAAGCAAAAGGGTATTGAAGGTGAGGAATAAAACATTTGCGGGTATTTATATCTCGAATTGTATTTATTTTCGAATCGCTAGTACCGCAACGTTTTGCGGGTACTTATTTTTTGCGAATTTGACAAAAATGCGGAAAATGGGAAAAAAATTATTTCCACAAAAATTATAGCAATAAGGTAGTAGTCGTATATAGTAGGCTACCAACAAACAAGCCACACAGACAAATAAAAGTTATATCACACAGTAAGCAATTAAGAATGATTTCCGTTTTCCATGCAGTGATACTCTTAGTAAGGTTTTGGCATCAACATCTCGTTTCAAAAATCGTTTCATTTTTATCTCAGAAGAAGTGTCATTGTGCACAGTGTCGGATCCAGCCCGAGTCAGAACAGCACGAGGAAGAACTAAACGTTTCAATTCCTAATAGTTTTTGTATGATAATGGGTCTTTAAAGACCCATTATCATACAAAAGCAATTCAAAATTAATGAGCCCGCTTTCAATCTCCATTCTATTGCTTAGACTAGGTAAAAGCATGTTCTGAGTTCGACTCTGATTGTATATACAAATTATGCACAAAGACACTTCTTCTACAACAAATCCGTTGCAAAGGTATTCTTTTTAAATATATTATATCAATAGTACGTAGCAGTATTCGAGTTCGGTTTTCTTTCCTTTTATATATATCAAATTAAAAAAAGAAACTGCATGTTTGGAACGCTGGTGATTTCAAATGATATCATAGCCTTTTAAAGGCTAACGACCGTTTCTAACTATTAAAATTTAATTACATTCAGTCTTCATCTTAGTGTTCTGGCTAGATTAAGAATCTCTATGTGCCGTATCAAAATTTGAATAAAATAATATTGCATTGTTTTTTAAGGTAATTTCTTTTAAATAAAAATTGTGTTTTTAAAGGTCTTAAGTAAAAAAAGAAAAATTCGTATCAATTTTCAATCACAAAACCACTGTGAACGTCCAACTTTACTGATATAACCAGATGCACACTTTTACCTAGTGACAGCAATGAAATGGAGTTTAAAATCATGCTCAAAGTCATAAACCCTAACAGCTTTCTGTATGATGATGAGCCTCTTAAGACCCATCATCATAAAAAAGGATATTAAGAACTTTTGCTCTCCTTCATGTTGATATGAATAGGACTGGATCCTCCACTGTTTACATAAGTAAGTTAAAGCATGTTTTTTGTCTACCGCTAAAATCAATTAGGAACTAAGGAGCTACCGAGTCTTAAACGTATACAATTACTGTCAATGGATAAACAAGGGGGCTTTTACTTTAAGGATTTTATCATACAACCTGCAGTAATCTTGTGTAAAATTCAGCAGGTTGTTTGGTACAATGGTTATGGGTAAAATAACTTTTCATGCAGTGAATTATACATACTCTTCTCTCTTGTTCTAACAGGTCCAACAGCAAGTTCGATTAAATTGATATCATGCTCATATTGAGAAAGTTTCTCCTCAAAATCATCTAAATTTTTTTCGATAGCTTTAATTTTATCTAACATGCATAGCTTTGGATCAATTTTTAAATATTCTTTAGATTTTGCTAATTTTTCGTAAGCCGATAAAGAATTGGTATCATTTTCATCATCGTCATCAGCATCATCATCATTGTCATCACCATTGATTGTATCATCATCTTGGATGTCGCCTAATTCTCCATCGCTTAAATCTTCCCAATCAACATCATAATTGATCGTTGAATCGTCAGAAATAGTGGTAATACCGACTAAATTAGAAAATCAAACTTAGTATGCACAAAGACACTTCTGTGATGAAAATTTGTAAAGTTCCCATATGAGCTAACGGACAGCCTACGCAAATTGTACAGACACCGCTCCGATGGCGACCACCTTACATAGGGCTCTCATCCGTGAAATCGAACCCTCGCTGTTCCGAAATTTAACCTCGAACAAAAGACAAAGTTATTTATTCGAGGGTTGGAAAAGATACGATTCGGAAAAAGTTTATATACTTTCAATCTGCCATTTGTAGAAAGGTGAGTTATAATATTGCCTGCATTGCCGATTGCATATGAATATTTGTCATAATCTTAAACTCGAGGTCTAAGCCGTTGATTTATGTTTCATTTTGTAAGACAACGTTTTAGACGACGGTAAAATGTCTTGAACAGTGGAGTAGGTTTGGATCATTTTATATCTTGTTATTCTTTCGATAGTCGATACCAAAGATACAAAATGCTCTGGGACCCAGGTTGTAGACACACATTGAAAAATGATCTTGATTCCATGACACACGAAAAAAGTAGTATTTGTTCAATGATCAAAGGTGGGTTTTTCTGCATTGTCATGCTTGTTGATAGTATGTGGCAATCTGAAACCACCCATGCATTCATACAACCTTCTATTATATTAAAATAAGGTTTAATAAAGTTTACTTTTACTTACCTACAGACATAAGGCTTTTCATAATTAATGATTCTTGCAGATGTTCATCTTTTAGATGTCCTGACGATCTGATGTCGTTATTTTGTCGGTATTGCTTTATATAAATTCCCGTCAAAATAACGACGGTGTCATACGTCAATGTACGACAATATGCCTGATAATATATTTTAATATGCCTGATTCAGTTTCCGTTAATTATATTAATAATTAAATGTTATGTTAGTTTTAATAGTTTAAGGCATTAAATAGGCATTAAATATATTTTAAGGAAACAATATGACGTTTTTATATAAGTTTCCTAATCATTATTAAGTTTTTGCAGTACAGAACGTCATTATTAGTCAATCAAATGCTTATGTTTATTGAATCAATTAAATCATATATTATAAAACTAAATATAAATTGAAACGGAATACGTCATTTTCTTCTAGAAGTTTTATTCTTAATTAGTCCAATGTATGGTGATGGTCTCATAGGCCGATCCAGAACACACTTTAACCTGAGCAATAGCCAAAGCAATAAAAATAAGAACATTTTTGGAAAGTATTAATTGAGATAAGTGGTGTAATGTATGATTTAACGGGTCTGTCAGATTCCTATTAATTACAAATCAGCGATATTTTTCTTTAATTTTTCTAATAGAAACTCAAAGTTATTAATTTAAATACTTTATGTATGAGGCTGGATCTCTAAGGACCCAGCTTCGTACATAAAGTTATTAAGAATTAAAAATAATTATACTCCATTGTGATAGTCTGACTAGGGCTGTATCCGCAACTGCAAGATATTTATTTACTTACCTACAGACATAAGGCTTTTCATAATTAATGATTCTTGTAGATTTTCATCTTTTAGATGTCGTATCTATCTAATGTCGTTACTTTGTCGGTATTGCTTTATATAATTTCCCACTAAAATAACGACGGTGTCGTAAGCCAAAACTGTGAAATGAGGACTCATAGCTTAATCGAAGCAGCAAAAAGGAGACTCATAACTTAGTCCAAGCAGTCAAATGGATTCTTTTCAATTCTGCCTTATCTCATAAACCCTACTAGAACCCATAGGAATAAAGTACACAAATATATTCGGTGAATATTGAAATTCTGGTCTACTGTTGCGAGACTCAGAACTTAGTCAAAGCAGTCAAATGGGCACTCGTAACTTAGTCAAAGCAGTAAAGTGGAGACTCATAACTTAGTCAAGGCAGTAAAATGGAGACTCAGAACTTAGTCAAAGCAGTAAAATGGACACTCATAACTTAGTCAAAGCAGTAAAATGGACACTCATAACTTAGTAAAAGCAGTAAAGTGGAGACTCATAACTTAGTCAAAGTAGTAAAATGGAGACTAATTAGTTAGTCCAAGCAGTATAATGGAGACTCATAACTTAGTCAAAGCAGTAACATGGAGACTCATAACTTAGTCAAAGCAGTAACATGGACAATCATAACTTAATCGAAGCAGTAAATTGAAGACTCGTAACTTAATCGAAGGAGTAAAATGGAGACCCATAACTTAATCGAAGCAGTAAAATGGAGACTCATAACATCATCAAAGCAGTAAAATTGAGACTCATTACTTAATTGAAGCAGTAAAATGGAGACTCATTACTTAATCGAAGCAGTAAAATGGAGAGTCATAACTTAGTCAAAGCAGTAAAAAGGAGACTCATAACTTAGTCAAAGCAGTCAAATGGACAATCATAACTTAGTCAAAGAAGTGAAATAGACACTAAAACCTTAATCAAAGCAGTAAAATGGACACTTAGCATAACTTAGTCAAAGCCGGAAAATGGGCACTCATAACTTAACTAGTAAAATAGGGACTCATAACTTAATCGAAGCAGTAAAATTATTACTCACAATTTAACCGGATCAGTAAAATGTGGACTCATATCTTAGACGAAGCAGTAAAATGGACATTCATAACTTATTCAAAGCAGTAAATTGGACACTCGTAACTTATCCGAAGTAGTAAAATAGGGACTCATATCTTAATCGAAGCAGCAAAATGTGGACTCATATCTTAGTCGAAGCAGTAAAATGGAAACTCACAAATTCGTTGAAGCAATAAAATGGGGACTCATAACTTAATCGAAGCAGTAAAATGTGGACTCGTAATTTAGTCGAAGCAGTAAAATGGAAACTCACAAATTCGTTGAAGCAATAAAATGGGGGCTCATAACTTAATCCAAGCAGTAAAATGGGGACTCATAACTTAGTCAAAGCAGTAAAATGGAGACTTTTAACTTAGTCAAAGCAGTAAAATTGGGACTCATAACTTAATCGAAACTGTAAAATGGAGACTCATAACTTAGTCACATCAGTAAAATTGGGATTCATAACTTAGTCAAAGCAAGTGTCGGCGGTATCTTGTTGGCGTTACCTGATCTCGTGGGAAATCATATGACTACCACGTAACCTGACGTCACTCTCGTCTCAGATCTTTAGCGCAGGCATGTGCGACCACCGTTGTACCCCACAGGAGTAGTATATTCGAGTGAGTTTTACGAAGCATTGGCATATCACGTCGTGTAAGTGTTTGAGTCGTTACTAGAATACGTTTCTTCTGAGAAATAGCGTTTTCGGTGTCATTTTGCTGCGGGTTTCTACTCTCTTACTCGTGAAATTGGCTCCTGTGTTTTATTGCGATAACAAGAAGACATTTGTATTTCATGGTTATTTCATCCTGTATTACCAGAGCCGACATTTGGTGGCTCAGCCTGGATTAAGAAGTCAAGTAATATTATATTACATATTCATTAAAAGTCACAGACTTTATTATTCATTATACGTATTCTGATATCATATTACAATCAATTTGTTGATTCAACGTACTTTACATACATACAACACAGCTTTGGTTGTGAAAAACATATTATCGTTTTTGAACGTTTATTTTTATATCTCACTTATATCGTTGTTTATTTATTTTCTGGTTACGCTAGAAAAGATCGTTCGTTTTACACGTGGTGGGAAGAAGTTTATTTTCACAGGAAAAAATCGAAGACATTTTGTTTCCTTCTTCATACTTGTTCAGCAGCTTGCACGTGCAGTTAATTTATTCTTTTATACGTACATATTTGGTATTCTATTGATTTGAAAACCAATCAGTATTCTGCTTTTCAGACTTGTTCAACTTGCTTTTATTTAAAAAGAACCACGTGACATTAGACCAATCAAAATTGTTAAATAACATTTTTAAATTATATACACACGACAGTAAACCAATCAAAAACGTTCTACTTCCAAAAAAACAATTCAATCTGTTTTGGTAGTTTTTATTGGTCTTCGATAACATAGCATTACTTCATCCCGTAATTGTGACTTGAATAAACTTGATTAACGACTCGCTAAAACTTCGTGAATTACGTAATTGTTATTTTTTGAAGTTCGTGTTAATTTAACATGACATCAAAACAAACAAAATGTCCGCTACAATTGAAGAGTTGGTTCTACGACTGGAAAACATTCTATGCACTTCAACTTTGGAACAACTTCGTATTATCGCTACTGGTTTAAAAATTACCTATGCTGCAGCATCAACATCTAAGCTCACAGTTTAAAGAAGCATCACAAAAATTATTGATCAACCGAAGACTCAGACGAATCTAAAGTTGAAAAATTGTTAAAAATAATTGAAAACCATGGTCACAAGGATTTATCAGTGGGACAGTGGAACACGTGTTACTTCTACTATTGGTACCAAAGAAGGAGAAGTAGTAGGCGGTAAGATTAATCCCCTCATCAGCGAGTTGGGCCTGGCGAAAAGCAGCTTACTCCGCAGGTATTTTAAAATTAAAGGACAGGTGGGTGAACATGGTCAGAAGGACAAAGTTACTTTTCTTGGTTTAATGAAACAAATTTAGGAAGCCAAATTGGGCGGATACACTGAGAATGAAATAGTAAATGCAGTGATCAGGGCAGTAAGGCCTAGCCTCACCCTCAGGAATGTCCTTGAGTCTACCCCAAACTTGACCTTGAAGCGACTTGAATCATTTATGGAAGCCCATTTTGACGAAAGAAATGCCACTGAACTTTGTAGTAAGCTGACCAGTTTGGCTCAATGCGCTGATGAAACTCCTTACAACTTTATGATGAGATGTATTGAAATAAGGCAAAAAGTCTTATTTGCAGCTAGCAGCTCCGAAATTCTTTATGATGAAGTGGTTGTGATAAAATTATTTTATCGTACCCTAGAAAATGGCCTGACTAGTCCATTTTTGTTAAATGAAATTAGACCCCTGTTGAGATCTGGTACTGCGGACGAAGAATTGATTAGCGCTGTGTGCAAGGCGGCAGCTATTGAGACAGAAAGAGAGACTGTGCAGGGTATAGTTAAGAAAAAGAGAGCAAAACTGAATAAGATAGACAGTGAAGTAGAATCTGTCGTTGTTGCAGTGCTGAAATCTCTTACTAATACCGTGAATTCGTTACAAAAAGAGGTTGGACGATTGAAGGATATGGGAAAGAATGATGTCGCTCGACGAAAGTCTAAACGTTGTGAGGAGTATCAGAAAAATAACACTGCTAGATGCACACACTGCTTCAAGTACGGATCTACGGATCATGTTGCTCGTTATTGTTGTTCGAGAAAACCGTTAAACTAGAAGGAAACCAGGAAGCTGGGCAGAAAAATCACAATAAAAAACATTGTAAATATTGTAAAAAGTACATTGATCACTTTGTAAATAGTCGTTGTAGTAAATGTAAAACCACTTATTACTGTTCGAAAACATGTCAGAAGTATGATTGGAACAATCATAGTGTTCTTTGTGATGCTATTGAGACGTTGGAAGAACAGAAAAAGGAGGAAATAGATCGAATTACTTCATTTCCAACAGTCAACATCATCAAAAGATAAACCAAAATTGCAGACTTGGTTGGAGAAAAATGTCTCATTAAGTGTTGGCTAAGTGATAAAAGTACTAAATTTCTTCTGGACACAGGTGCACAAGTATCTTTGATCGATCAACAGACGTTACACCTAATTTCACCTGCAGCTGATGTAAGACCAATATCTGATATCCTTGGTAGTAATGCCTCATTACACATCTAGTGGGGAGATTCAACGAATATTCAGTACATTGGATAATCAGAGCTACCAGTAACCCTTCATAGTGAAAGTGACGATGCTGTTAAAGGCCTATCAATACAAGTACTGTTTTTAGTTACAAAAGAAAAGATTTCTAATACGGTACTTGGATTTAATGCCTTTAACCTATTTGCAGAAATTTCTGTCCTTCACCATCAGCCATTAGACAAAGTATTCTTTAAAGCATTTGATGGATCATCATACAACTCTATTGAAGCTTTCGTAAAGCTGTTACAGGTTCCTGGAGATGATCACATAGACGTTAAAGTAAAAGGCAAAGATGTCGTTCTTCCTGCTGGGAAAATTACCAGAGTACCCTGCAAAGCATCAGTTGGAAATATTGACCGCAGCAGAATAATAATGTTCCAAGGTTCAGGTATGGCGATGGAAGATGATGTTTACTCGACTGACCGTCTTATTGCATTGAAACCAGGTCCAAACAACTACTTCAAAGTCCCAGTCATCAACAATAGCAGACATGATATCATACTTAGGAAAAACACATCATTGAGTCAGTTGGAATTTGTCACTTCAGCTATCCCTGCTGAAGTAGAGCAAAGAAAAATAGATGTTAGCACCATCCAACAGACAGATATTTCAGATTCAAAAGATGATAAACTTCCAAGTAAGTCAGAAGTCACAGAACACCAACATCATGTTATCAACAGCATGGACCTTTCTGGATTAAACTCTAAGCAGAGAGAACAAGTTAGAGAGATGCTGAAGGAAGAACACGAAGCCTTCACAACATATGATGATGATATCGGGGAAGTAGATTCAGTTAAGATGCAAATAAATTTAACTGATAACAAACCAGTTCAGGAAACTTACAGACATGTACCTAAACCATTACATCAAGAATTAAAGAATTACATTGAGGACTTGTTACACAAGCATTGGATTACTCATTCACAGTCATCATATGCTTCACCAGTTGTAATTGTTCGTAAGAAAGATGGCACTATTCGTCTCTGCTGTGATTACCGAAAATTAAATTCAAAGACTGTTCCTGATCGACATCCACTTCCCCGCGTACAAGACATCATTGACAACTTAGGTGGAAATAAATTCTTCTCACTGTTAGATTAGAGTAAAGCTTACCATCAACTGAAATTGGATTCGAATTCTAGAAAGTTCGCCGCCTTCATAACGCCATGGGGTTTCTACGAGTGGGTACGTGTACTTTTTGGGTTAATGAATGCCCCTGCTACCTTCCAGAGATTCATGGAGCATTTCATCGGTGACTATCGTGATACTTTTGCAGCCCAGTATTTAGATGACCTACTTGTTTATTCAGCGTCATTTGAGGAGCATCTATACCATCTTCGTGTTGTGTTACAATGCTTAAAAAAGCGGTGTTAAGATTAAACCTTCAAAATGTCAACTTTTCAAACGAGAGATCTCATATCTGGAAGACTTGTATCCGCTGAAGGACATAGACCGGATCCCAATAATGTTGAAGCAGTCACATCACAGTTAAAGAGAAAAGTATGTACCGTTGAGGATGTTAGACGATTAATGGGACTGGTTGGATACTTAAGAAAAGCAATACCAAACTTCAGTGCATTTGCTGAACCGATTTATAACTTGTTAAAACGCCATCCTTCTAGCAGAGACAAAAGCCTACTGAACTGGGAAATAGAACACCAAGATGCATTGAGTACCCTCATTGAAAGTCTTGCTGATTATGAACAACCTTTCGTCCTTCATACTGATGCCTTGACAAAAGGGCTTGGTTGTGCTCTATACCAGATTCAAGACATAGAATTGCGCGTCATTGGTTATGGTTCACGAACACTAGCTGGTGCTGAAGAGAAATACCACTCATCAAAGCTTGAGTTTCATGTCTACACAGATAATAACGCTTTGACTTACGTCAATACATCAGCGGAGCTCAACGCTACTGGCCAAAGATAGGTTAACGAATTAGCTGATTTTCATTTCCGGATGCATTACAAGCCTGGTAAGGATAACGTTGTTGCAGATGCATTGAGTAGAATGCCAATACCGATGAAAGAGTATATGAACTGCTGCAACAAGTATAGAGATGCAAATGAAGTGAAAGCCATATTTGATAGTGCGGTAGACCATAGATATATAAAAGAGAAAGATGAACAACGCAGCTTTGCGCTATTGCTTAAACCATTATATTTCGCTAACAAAGAGAAACCACCCGTGTTTGTTCAATCCAGTCTTTTTTCGCGTTCTCGGCGATGGTCAGAGGTTCCAAAACTGTAACGAGTATTCACCGAGAACTTAAACACTTTTCCCTACTAAAATTGTGGGGTTTCCTGGGAGATTTTGCTAGTCTCCAGATCCTTTTTTCTATCCACGTGGGCATTTTTTATCATTCTCTAAAAATTCCACAAGAAAACATGAAGCGGACAGACAGAAATCAAGGCTTGAAGGCATCACGCCATTTTGTTGTTTTTCTGGAGTATTCTGTGGTTAACGACAGCTTACTGAAGAACCATAGAAGTCTGGTTTAAGTCTGGTGGAATAAAGGTAGGTGATGCTATATTCTTTTGCTATTTTACAAAATTTCTTTCAGACATCAAGGCCTTCAGTAGATATTGGGCTTCTTCTACCCTCAAAATCTATTGTTATTAATTTGTTTTTGTTGCAAAGTCGGTGCTTTATACTGCATAATTAACCGTGATAATATTTAAGATGGCGAAGTTAAGCTTTTTTGCTTAATTTTACGGGAATAGCTGGATTTGTTTAGGCAGCCATTAAATAGTCTAATTTTAAATTTTTCTTTGATTTGCGAAGTTTTAACGTTTTATTTATGAAAAAGATACTCAAGGGAATTAAGATTTAAATTTCTTTATATTTTTTAGTCACCTCATTAACACTCAGAAGAAGTTTGAAGAAATATATGTAATTATATTTTTACACTTGTACAAGGAAACTACAAGGAATTTTATGAACAAGTGTTGTAGAGTTGTGTGGTGGAAAGATACTAAGTGTTTATCATAAAAAATGTCTTGACTAGCTACATGAAGATATGGGTTTCTACAGAGGAAGACAAGCAGGTTAGCAAGCTTACCTATCTATTTTTGATGTAATCAGGTGAACCTATTCAGAAAAATATGGAAGAGTGTAAAATTGTTATTATAAATATTGCTATC
>JAUCNQ010114200.1:0-11320 GCA_032352715.1 Bougainvillia muscus | reverse complement strand
TAAATTTTTCCATCGGAAAAATTTAACCAATCACAGAAGCCATGACAGTTCATTTCGCCTGCAACGATTTTCCATGTTAACTTGTCCTTTGTGCATACTTTGAATGTAAAAAGATGAAAAAGGTTGCAACACGAATTTTGTTAACTTACCAGCCAGATATCAAATAACTGGCGCCTTCAGTGTCATTATTCAAGGGGTAGTAGTGTCCAATTGTCGGGCCCTTAAAAGGTCTGGAATAGGGTCTGCTTCAGAATTTGTTGAATTAATAATCTTATTATACTCCCAGAAAAGAGTAATGTATATTGATGATAACGAGTCTAGGTTGCTGAGACGAGATACAAAACTCTCTCCTGTTTAAAATGCTTTTAATCGCATCGAGGAGGAAAAGTCGAAAATAATAGAAGAGACCAACCCTGTTTTCAGAATTCTGTTTTACCCATGTACCGATGCTTATACTTCTTTATGGGCAAGAGAATTGGATGTTTTTTCTCAGATGATAGAAATAGAATATTAGCTGTGAATTTACCACACTTACTTTTTGACTAGATATTCAGCAATATCTACAGTAGCATTATATGAAACATCGACTGTTAATATCGGTTGAAGGTTTTTATCACGACACAGGGATTTAAACAAACTTGAATCTTCAACAACCACCCTAGAATATTAGAAAATATACATAGCGAATACTGGCTTTTCTTAAAACCGCTACTAGTCTGGATTAGGGGATAGGATTTGTGTCAAAAGTTTGCTTAAAAAAGAATTCTCTCAAACATTCGTTTTAGAAATGGTGGCATTCCCTGCAAGAGAAGTTTCTTCGTTATTTGTCATTTATCTCGAAGTGTAAATGGCACGAATGCAACAAATCCTTGGGACAAACTTTCAATTCTGAAGGCTAATAATACCAAGTTAGATAGAAATCTTATTTACCACTTACCATTTTGAAGGAACATCAATTTCTATTACCCCATTACGAAGATTTAGACTAACTACTTTTTCTTTGTCGTTTGAAAAGAATGGTTTGACACGAATCTAAAGACAAACATGTGTAAACCCAAAACACTTTATTACTGTAAGGGACCGTCTCAAAAATTCGCTTCAGTAATTTTTCATCGCTAATAATTTTCACCTCAGATGAAGTGTTATGGTAACACTTACGTGTTACAATAACACTTCATCTAAGGTGAAAATGAAGCGAATTGTGAAGCGAATTTAAGCGAATTTTTGAGACGGAGACCCTAAGGGAAGAAAGTTCACAAAACATTCACAAATCGTACCCTTTTCATCACAGAAGAGGTGTCTTTATGCATACTAAGAACGCACAAAGACAATTCTTCTGTATGAAATTAACATGAATTAACATGTGAATTTTGTGGGCGAATTTTGTTCCTAAGCCAAATATATTCACAACAAACTCAACTAACAAGTCTAAGTCTTGAAGATATTAGATTCTCCAGTCAAGATGCGCGATACAAGTATAGGTCCATACCTCTACTGGAGGAGATATATGTGATACGTAAGTGTTAACCGTGTTACCAATAATATAGTGGATAAATCAGCGTATATCCCATTGAATTTCAGTCTATTACCATTCTCCAAATAAAACAGAAATAACTTTTTTCATACAAAAACAATTTTTCTGAGATGAAAAACGTATGATATGTGATTTGATTTAAAAGTAGTCTATGTAATTTAAGGACGTGATAACACAACCTGAGTTTTTAAAAATTGGGACCGTCCAAAAATTTGTGGATGATACATATCATTTTCACCACAGGAGTTTGCACAAGACTCTCATGCTGCACGAAAATTGATATGAATTTTTATACAAATTTTGTAGACGGTCCCTTACTCAACAAGTTATATTTGCCTAGACGGTCTCATAAACGTTGAATGTTACTCACCAAGTTATATTTTCCAAATGCAAGCATGACTGCAGTTCTTGAAGAAGCACTTGATGTCGATAAGCTTGACGCAGCAAGAATACGTAAACAAAAATGATCAAGTTTCTCTTTACTTGTTTCAATCTTTTGTGAATGAATTGTACTTGAAATTAAATCACGAACAGCACGCTAATAAACAAAATATCAAATGATATTCAAATATCATACACTACTAGAAATATTACCAGACAATAAGTGAACAGTGAGATCTTACTAACCATTGGGGACTGTCCACTGTTTCCTTGGAAAGCCGTATCAACTTTCGTACAGAAGACGTGTCTTAGTGTATACTCAAGTCTAAGCTCAAATAAACGCCCATGCTAAAATAAACGTCCCCTAGAATAAACGTCCAGGTAAACCTAGAAAACTCAATAAACATCCCCCCTCTGGAATGAGCGCCCCCTATCAACCACTGACAAAAAAGGGAACATATCCCCAAGTTAATGACTTAACGGACTAACAAACCACATTTGGGGTCTGAAACCGCATCTCATTTAACCTTGTCACTCCTCTCTCTCCTCGATATAACCTATCCTTACATACATTCAGTATTATTACTGGCATTTATCTGATTACATTACAAATTTATTTGTTTATGAAAAAGATAACGTTTGTAGTGTGTACATGGATGAAGTAAATCAGCTATCTTTAGAAAAAATCTTTCGTTACTTTCGTTATAGCTTGTAAAGAAAGCTCCTTAAATAAACACCCCCTTGGAATAAACTCCCAGGTAAAAAGTTGAAAAACTCAGGGCGTTTGGTTTATTCGAGCTTTTACGGTAATGAAAATTGATCCAATCCAATCGGGTTTTCCCTTACAAATTTCGTACACGGTTCCTAGTATCCCATGCTGGATTATAAAATTTCTGCATTCTAAAAAACATTTTTTTTTTTTAAATTTGTAAGAATTTGAGACACCAGGGTGGTGGGGTTATAGAATCGCGCGCTGTTATGATGGCGAATGCTCTTTGTTGGTATATTTAAGAAAGATTAATAAAACAATTAATCAATAAAATGATTAATTGTGCCATTTTAAAGTACCAACTTTGAGCTTTCGCTAACATATAGCAGTATGTAATTCCCTTAATCATACCATTTTAAGAGTAGTATTTTCAAAAGCTTTTCCAGGACTTGCTTTATCATACACCGTTCCATTAAGATATAAGCTAACTCTTGGTAATTCTCGATGTAACATCAATTCAATATCTTCTTTAACTGAAGGTATACCTTGAGCACCAGCTGCAAAACTTTCAGCAGGACTGCAACAGCCCTTTTATAAACAGAAAGATAACAAGTATAAAAAGCTGGTTTTGATCAACTCTTTTCTTTTCATGTAGTTTAAGGATCGTATCAAAAAAAGTCGTTTCAGAAATCGTTTTATTTCCAGTCGGAATTTACGTCCAATCAGTTGAAATGACCAAGCTTTTAGTTCTTTTAAACTTCATTTGGGCAGAAAGTTAAATTTAGTTGTTTTTAGACGATCATACCAACTTTTAGAAGGAGAGCTCTTAGCTGTTCTTAATGAAAACTTTTATTTTTTGACCGAACATATTGAAATTCTTCATTTTGACCACTGATAGTATGCACAAAGAACCTTATCCTGAGATGAAACCTGACTAGGGATACAACAAAAACATACCCTAAGGAACCGTTCACAATTTCGTATGGGAAATTTCTTTATCAATTTTTGCAAAAACATGTCTTTTGACATACTATGCACGTAAAAAGTCATTCTTCTGAAAGGAAAATGGTTTGAATTTTATGTGGACGGTCACTAGTAAAATATTGTTGATATTGAAAATGGTAAGGTGGACTTTTACTTTACACTTCTCCTAAATTTGTAACAGAGATTATTTCATCTCATTATAGAAAAATAAGATTTGGGAAACACAATTACTGTTAAATATGCAGAAGTTTGATGTTTGAAGACAAATAGTAGTAAAAATAATGCTCCACCGCTAAAAATAGGCTGTTGATGTGTTTGTAAGTTTATTTTATTGTGAATTTTATATTATTGGCTCTTAAGCGATACAAAGGCATTTGATGAGTATTATGATGTCCTGAGGGACGACATAATCATCACTTCAAATATCTTTTGGGGACCTTCCACATTCGTATTGTAAATCCTACTATTATTTTGTGAGAGACAAAAACAAACCTGTAGCGCTTTCTGTAACTCATCCGGATATGAATTAAATGCAGCTGGAACATCAACTTCGCAAACAGCATTGCAGAATAAACGGTCAATATATTGCTAAATTGAAACAGTTGTATAAAAAATTAAAAGAGAATTAACTATATAACTCACAAATATTTTATTTTGTAGCTAGACAATATATATATACAGTATAAGTACATCAAAAATTCACGTTACAGACTCGTTTCATTCCTATTAATTTTCATTCAGGAGAAGTGTCTTTGTGCATACTCTGTTTGCACAATAACACTTCATCTGAGTTGAAATTAAAACACTGCATAAAAAAGATCTATTTAGATATACGGCAGCACTCAACTACTTTCTTGACAACAGACTGCTCTGAACAACTCTCACCACAACAAAAAGTTGAATTTCGAAAATGAAATTTTTTTGAACAGGAGATGAAGGACAGACCAAGATACAAACCGTACCTGTAGAAGTTCATTAATTCGTGAATTCAAACGCTTTCGAATTGTCTCTGAGACATCTTCACCATGTTGCCATGATAAAATTTGTCCAATCTCCCAGTTAGTTAGTCCATAACCTTCTCGCATTGGTCTGTTAGCCTAGAAAGTAGAATATTTATATTAAAAGTTCCAAATTCGAATACATTATTACTAGTTGAATAGTCAGTAGCTGCTAATTTGTTAAGCGCAATTTTAACTGAACAGCAATCAGATGTTGGCCCCGATACATTGGCAAAGGATACCCATTTATGTGTAATAGTCTTACTCCACACAGTTTCTTTTGAAAAAAATAAGTATTATCAGTGGCCGTCCAAAATATTCATATCAAAATTTGTATCAAAATTTCATTCAGATTTTCTTCTGAAAATCTGAAAATGGCAGATTTGCGATACAAATTTTGCGCCCTAAGGGCTTAGAGCTAAAGAAAAAAAGGTGCTTTTTTATATGCTGGAATGTGTCCTCTATAATTGTAGATTAGTCCCAAGATGAATGAATCTTTTGAATGAATGAATACATGGACTTTGTACAACTTTCTGTTGTAGGTGCACAGTAATTCTGAATAAGTTTCATACATATAACAAGCTATAACAAGTTCTCCAGATAATATTTGCAGTCAATGTTGAACAGAAGAGGAACGGAATGTGAAAAGATTTCCTGAGATACAAAGACCAACTAATTTAGGGTTTGTCTCAAAAATTCACCTTAATTATTTTACAAATCGTTTCATTTTCAACTAGAATGAAGTGTCAATTCGTACCAGTTTTCATTCAGAAGGAGTGTCTTTGTGCATGCTTAACCCTTTGATTTTTACCTCAGATACTGCTACCCAAGCTGCAACTATTTTATCCTTTCCTTCAACGCCAGTTAATGTTGCATTATCAAAATCTTCTTGAAATTCTGAGAAAACGAGTGGTTTTAAAACGTCTGCAACAGTTTGGTGATAGTAGTATAATTCCTTCGCAACACGAAGAGCTGTAGCAGCATACTGAAAAAAATTAATAGATAAGGACCTGCTCACAAAATTCGTATGGAAATTCGTATCTAATTTCATATAGAAGAAGTGTCTTTGTGCATACTTAGTATACAGAAAGAAACTTCTCCTGTGATAAAAATGGACGGTCCTCAACTTGCTAATAAAGAACCGACAAGCAGATTTATATGGGAAATCTTCTGTATTACTTTTAATTCAATTTTCATTCAAAAGAAGAAGTTCATAACCCTTGTTTTTTTATTATTTTAATATTAAAGGAGAACTAACGTCAAAAACTTTTTTGAGCTTAAAACACCCACGAAGCCTTATAAATTCGATCAGCGTAGCTTATTTTGCTAAAAAAAAATATTTGGACCAAAAAAATAAGCTCTTTCTCTTCCTTATGGTTTAGTTAAATGTAAAAGATTATTTTACACACACTTATCCATACATGCTATACATTTTTTTAATGTTTAATGTTTTTATATGTTTTTATACTCAAGTAAAACATCTGTTTCATTATTAAACTATTGTTATAAAAGATCAAATGTTCAGAATATCACCTATTTTTGTTTCAAACATTATTTCACTCTCTCTTTTGCCATACACTGATATGAATAAACAAAATAAATTTGAAGTACTTATGTTTCACTATAGAAACATAATTAATATTTTCAGTTTTAAAAATTAAATGGAGTCGAGCGTTGAATAATATTTGTGAACTAAAAGCTCAATAACTGGCGTTTTAAAGGTTTTCATAAAAAAACATTTTGCCAGGCAGTTTTTTAAGGCCATTGGAGCATATCTAGCTATTCTCTAGAAAACTATTTTTTGACATTAGGTCTCCTTAATGTTACTTGCTCAGATTGCACAAATTATAAGCAAACATTCAATAATTTTATGTTGTCCTAGGATTAGAAAGCAGGGCATTAATCTGGGCTGCTAATCGGACCCTGCCCCTTGAATTCTGATAGTTAAAGTGCCCTTTTTATATAAATAGTCCTAAAAATGCCTAGTTTTCAAACAAAACTATCTTTTTAGGGCTTTTAACATACTGCATTTAGGACCCTGGTGCTTATTTAATTCTGTATCTCCATACCCTGGCTTTTATTGAGGGCGGTGCTTATAAATTATGTAGCTTCAAGGGGGGGGGGGGCTTATTAGACGGTAGCGCTTATTTGAGGAAATACGGTAAATATTGGCCTTGTGAGTTTTGACCTTGGAAAGACAAAGGTTAATAAAAAAACCTAGATTTCAGTTTAATGCAAAACTATCTTAAACACAGTGTCATTAAGGGACAACCCACTAAGTATGCACACAGCTACTTTTTCTTTCCACACAAATTTTGCCGACTGATAATAAGAAAACAGTCAATGTATATAAATATGAACGTTGGAGTGCTGATTTCGACCTTAGCATACCTTTTAATATGCTTTATGAAAGTTCCATGGCCCAAATTCTCCTGAATGCTATTAAAAATGATATTATCATCTAACTTCTAACATTTTATAATTCTTATGATGCCACAAGGAAAAATCACACAATAAACTGATTTTTCAGCTTAGGAACCAGTTCAAAATTTCGCTTCATAAATTCGCTTCATTTCTTTGAGGCCCCCTCCTCAAAAAAATGCAGCACCACTTTACGGGTTACCCCCCCCCCCCTCAAAATCAAATTTCTATACCCCCTCTCTGGACTATTTTGGAAAAATGGTTGGGGGGGGGGGGTGATAGAAACTATGTTCTGTCAATTATCATCTCAGATGAAGCAGTGTTATTGTGCGTACTTTGTATGCACAAAAACACTTCATCTGAGGTGAAAATGAAGCCATTTGTGAAGCGAATTTAAGCGAATTTTCGAGACGAACCCTAAGAGAATCCATTCATCGATTTTACTTATAGCTGGGTAGTAGCTGAGATGCCTTGTTTAATATGCATGTAGAAGATTTAGTTTAAAACAAAAATTAAAATAATTGGTTAAGTTATAAGTGAATCTTACATTTTCCTTAGTTGATAAATTCCCTCTCGTTTTACCACTTGGCTGCGATTTTTTTGTATGACTATCAATCAAAATCTCTAACAACTTCTCTTTGCAATCTAGTAAAGCTCGTTGATAACCTTCAAAAGCATTTTGCGTTTGTAAGAACTGGAAAGATGTTTTCAGTTGTTTATCTGGAATTTCTATATCAGCATCATCAATATTGAATATTTCATGGAATTTTTCATCAATTATTTTACCAACACTTGAGTAGAGTTTGCTGCCAGCAGCACAACTCGTTGATAAACAATTTAGATATGATCCAACAGCTTCTTCCAAATCAATTTCTGATTCCATTATTAATATTAATGCTACTTTTATCTGGGTTTACTTACACATCTAAAAATATAATTTGAATTATAAGTAGACCTCGTGTCATACATTGCCTATTGCATAATGACAAAAATGTGTCCCTTAGACATTTCTTGAAAACTTGATATTTTTAGGGCTTTTTAATAAGAAAATTGACCTTAATCAACTGATCGTATGCTGCTTTCTTATTTTATGTTAGATCTTGAACTATGTATTAAGGAACGTGATGAGAGCTGCTATGGTCTAATTTAGAACAGATAATAATTTTCACCTCAGATGAAGTGTTATTGTAACTTTTGAGACGGTCCCTAAGTTTAATAAGGGCAATATTTATTTAAAATAGCACATAAGATTCGTATGGAAAATTGTATCAATTTTTATTTCGAAAAAGTATAATGGTACAAAATTTGTGGATGGTTCCTGAGATAAGCAAGTTTAATAGATAGACACAATAAAACATTGATGACATTTATTGGATTGCTAAAAGACATTTATCGGAAAAGCAGACACAATTAATAAGCTGGGAGATAAATTGGGTATGCGAAGCGTCCATTTCTGCGTACTTAAGCAGTAATCATGGACACATAGAGTATGTAATATCGGTGGCACTGAAACAAAATTGAATAAATAAAGAGCTTAAAGTGTCAACAAGAAAGATACTTGAGTTCTACTAGTTTACACCGTTGATGGGACATATTTGGAATTTCTATTTACTGTCCTTATGAACCGTCCAAAAAATTAGCAAGGAAATTCGTATAAATTTTCATACAGAAGGAGTGTCTTTTTGCATACTTAGTATGCACAAAGACACTTTTTCCGTGATGAAAATCGTACGATTTGCGATACGAATTTTTTGGACGGTCCCTTTGGTACAAAATTAATAACAAAATTAACTCCCTCACAAAAGGAAATAATGGTCAAAATTTACAAGATATCATTTTAGCAGGAAAACATATCTATGTGAAAAAATCTTTTTAACAAATGATATATAATCCTTAACAGACAGATAATAGTAACAAAATAAAAAAAAATGTTTTTAACTGTGAAAATTTTTAAACAAATTTTTACATAAAAAAAGAAAAGAATTAATTACTTTAAATATTTTAACATTTTAACTAAAAAACTAATATTAAACAAAAGAATGGTTTCTATATTTAACAATATATGTTTACATACCAAAGTAACCAAGCTGATTAAACTTCTTCTCTGTTTGGAACCCTTTAATACCTGGTGGCAACAAAATGGTCACACACACTTAACAATCCTGAAGCAAAATGCTTCAGGATTTTTTAAGTGTGTATAAAAGGGTTAAACAGTAGAAAGGTGCATGTCCTTTTAAGCTTATTATTAAGAATCAAAAAGTGCGATATATGACACATAAATTTCTTATGATCATCACCAAACCAAACCAGCACACATTGCTATTAATTCCATTAATGAGTACAGTTGAATCCCGATAAGTGGAACCCTAAGGAGACTGGGGTAAATGGTACGTTTCAGTTAGGGAATGTTTCACTTATCGGAAGTTGGCAAGGGACCAACAAAAACCAAGGGGCCGGCAAAACGGTTAGACTTAGCGAAAGTTCCACCGTAACAGTGCAATAACATGCACCTTTAAAAGAATGAATGTGTCCTTTCGTTCGTACATACAACTATGTAGATTATTACCTCACTGGGGACATAAATATTCAATTAACATAATTTAATATTTATGAGAAAAATGGATGATAATGAATATTTCGCATGGTTTAAATAACTTTAATGATATCACGAGGGTTATAGAATTAATAACATTGCACTTTAAACACTTAAAACAATTCTGCTGTGATGAGAAAGGTGCTGATTACGATACGAATTTTGTAGATGGTTCCCAAGTATTCTTCTGTTATGGAAAGTGTAGGATTTGCAACCCCTGAAGCAGATGAATGTCAATCTTATTAACAGGGACAATGATATCAACTTAACCATCTGCTTCAAAGATAACTTGTTGAAAGATTTCTCTGAGTCATATTATATTATTTTTAAAGCAACAATATTTAAAAATAAACAGCTTGAAATATAAGATAGCTTTTCATTTAAGCAAAACTTCTTTAACTTGTAAAAACTAACTTGAACTAACTAAAGAAATTCGTTGTTATTCTTCCTCGAAAATAAAAACAAGTGTTACTGTTCTCTTAGGAGCCGTCTCAAAAATTCGCTTAATTAATTCGCTTTATTCCTGTCAATTTTCATCTCAGAGGAAGTGTTATTGTGCATACTTTGTATGCACAATAACACTTCATCTGAGGTGAAAATGAAGCGATTTGTGAAGCGAATTAAAGCGAATTTTTGATTCTTTATAAATGGAGAGAGAGGGTTTAAAAACCTTCCTTACAAGTTATATACAAAAAGTTTGGGGAATAATCAAATAAACGTTTTAGACGTATCTACTTACACTCTCAACATTTATACAAACACAATGCTCTGTAATTTCCTTTAAAATAAATCACGTGGGTGTTACTTAATGCAGGGAAACCAAACTTTAATAAATTAATTAGGGTAGGGGGGGGGGTATAACTTAATTTATACTTGATATCTTTACTCCAGATCAGTCTTTGGAACCGTCCTAAAAATTCGCTTAATAAATTCGCTACATTCCTGTCAGTTTTCATCTCAGATGAGGTGAAAATGAAGCGATTTGTGAAGAAATTGAAGCGAATTTTCATTCAACAATTCGTTTCATTCCTAATAATTTTCACCTCATATGAAGTGTTTTTGTAACACTTACGTGTTACAATAACACTTCATCTAAGGTGAAAATGAACACAAACTTCTTATGAAAACAAATTTTCATTCAGAAGGAGTATGCACAAAAACACATCATATGTGATGAAAATGGTATGATTTGCAAACGAATGTTTTGAAAGGTCAGAGGCGGACATACTGTTACCTAGTCACAGCACTGAAATGGAGATTCAAAGCACACTCAAAGTGATTAATTCTAATTGCTTTTTGTATGAAGACCCATTCTCATACAGAAGGCTATTAGGAATTAAAACTTTTAGCTCTTCCTCGTGTTTCTCTGATTAGGGTGGATCTGCCACTGAAGGTCTCATATAAAAGCATACAATATCGTTCTTGACTGATCAGTAATACTTACATTAATATAGTCAGAATTAACACTGAATTAAAATGAGGTGGAGATTATTTTGATAATAAAGTCCTAAACTGGCTGTAAATAATCACTCTTCCTTAAAGCAGATTTGTGACTTATATAAGAGACTGTCCACAAACCTCGTATCAATTCTCATTTAGAAGAGAGCATCTTTGTACATGCACAATTCGGAAGCAGCCATCTGTACGTGTTCTTCAAATTATGTGTTCTGTAAATATTTGAAAAATTCCTACAGAAGTGT
>JAUCNQ010114189.1:0-11321 GCA_032352715.1 Bougainvillia muscus | reverse complement strand
CGCACAGGTAAAATTCTTTGAAGTTTCGTAGGATGGTGCCTGGTCATGTTGACTGTAAGAATATAATCACAATTCTGTGCGATTTTGCTAAGGGGGAGAGAATTTTGCGTTCTGCAGAAAATGCAGAACAGATAATACTTTAAAAAAGAAAAACATCTCTCCTCCTGGCAATGAAAACACCTATTTTGACACATCTGGTTGGCTGCTTCTTGCTTAATATGCCCTCGTCCTGCATTCGGAAAGTTTCGCCGGCGAACCAAGGGATCTCTGGACCGCGCTGCTGCGCGCACAAACCGTTCGTAATTTTATTATAAATAATAATGCAAGATAAATAAAAATGTGTGATTTATTGCATGAAACAGGTGCGTTGTGCTGTCAATTCACAGTGGAATCAATCCCGTACATAATTTCTAAACAATTGGAAGTAAATTTGTATAAAACATACAAATCTGAAGCGCCTTCATCTAGCATCGAATTCGCACTTTCATCAGTAGTTCCGTTTGCTGTCGCCATCTTGATTCCAATGTGCATGCTAACTTCCTCTGCAACTTAGTTTCCTGCTTCGCTTACGGAGTCGGCGGTGGAAGTAGACTTGTAGTCCATCCCGGGAGGAACCGGGAACGAGGTTTTAAATCCCGTACGGCAAAAATGAGAAAGCTCTCTCCGGCCTTCTGCCAACGCGTGAACATGGAAAAGGGAGCGACTATTTCATAGTCTACGATGGAAGAAGAGGAGTTGCAAGGGCAAATTTCGGTGTACATCAACCTCGTCCCCAGGGCTTTTCGCTTTTTATGAGGATATAACCAGTAATCGAGTAATTAAGGGTTTCAAAAATTTACCAAGAAAGCTTCCACTTCGAGCCTCTCAGTCATTACAAGGGAGTCGGGATTCGGGGGCTGGGCTTCGGGTGGCGGCGAACAGGGGTCATGGCAACCTCGCCCCCAGGGCTTTTCTCTTTTTTATATTTTATACAGCGAAAAGCCCTGGGGACGAGGCTGGGGTCAGGGGCTTGATGGTGGGGGTTTGGGTCTTGGGGTTTGATGGCGGGGCTTGAATGTTCTCGGCAATTCGGTCGAAATTTTTTCACTACAAGTCACATTTTTAAAAATTATACCAGACTATGCCAACCTCGAACCCAGAGACTTTTATCTCTTTTTTATTATGAGAACGACCATGCACTAATCAAAGAGCGTTTCAACGAGGGGTCTAACACCTACTAACTCCTAACCATACTTAATATATTCCATTTTGAACAAGGTATGGTATGGTGTTTTTTCAGATTGATTTTATCAAAAATCGGAAGGAATTCGAAAGTTAGAATGGCACCAAATTCAGTTGTTGTTTTTTTAACTTTTTTGGAAACTGTTATTTAGGTAGGAGAATGAATCTGCCATAACTTTATCACCCCTTTTAAACTTTCAGGGTTAATTGATAAGGTACTTAATATTTACTTTATACAGCTATTTTTATTATATTACGTCTCTGGGACGTTATTCATGACATCCTCTAGATAGGATATAAACACAGGAAATGTTGCATTTTGAATCACCACGCTTCACGATAAAATATGTGTAAAAACTCCTGTAATATGGACAATTGCGTTCTAGAATATAAATTTATGGCTAAGAAAGCTGATATATGCGCCTTCACAGATATTTAAAATACAAGATACAGTGTTTCGATATTTTCTTCGAGGCGGTTCACCCCCTGACAACAGTTTAAAAACAAATGTCAAAACAGAAGAACGTTCGAATAAAGACGGGGGTTTCAAGTCCGACAACAGAGCACTTTCAAATCTATTTATGGGCCTCGAAAATCATTCTACCCTTCAATAAATGATGTATATGCTTCAACAAAGGTTTTATAATTTTTTTTGGGAGAGGCAACTATTTTCTAAATTTTCTTCTCGCCGTCCTCATAATCAAAAAGAGAAAAAACGGCCCTGGGGACGAGGTTGGAGAGGCAAGACTGCTAGAAAAAACTAACATACTTTCCCAAGCAAAAACTTCGACTGCGCACCGCCAACCTCGTCCCCAGGGCTTTTCGCTTTTTTATTATGGGGACGAGGTTGGCGCACCGCTTCCCTGTGTTTTGATTTAATAACTTGCCTCGGCCAATGCCATCTTCTATAGGTGCCCAAGCAGCTTTTCCGACCCAATTCAAAACTTTTACTGTTTTGAACAAGCCCATAAAGCTTTGTTTATTGCCAAGCGCACATGTCATAATCAAAATATACTGTCCAAGATTTGTTCGATTTTTCCTTGTTCGATGTTTGAGTCACGTGACTGAAATGCCTTTTTACATGTTAGTTAAAAAAATGAAAAAAAATGTTAAAAAAAATGTTAAAAAAAATGTCGGGGGTCGATCGGGGGTTAAAAAATGTTAAAAAAAAATTTTAAATAAAAAAATTTTTGTTTAAATAAATAGAGAAAGTAATAAAGAATCTGTAAAAAGTTAGTTAATTTTGCTTAGAGATTCGCTGACGTAAAAGCATCATTAGTCAACATGATGATTATGATCTAATATTGCGTAAGACGGGAAAATGAACTTACCATCTATTCTGTAGCTTTGTTTTCATTTGGTTTACTTTTCTCTGAATAGCTGTGGAGGAGCCATTATTGTTAGCCTACGTGATAGACCGCTTCACTGTTGAACTGCGAAATACAACGAAAGCGGTTTACCCAGGAAGGCTACCTCGATGCTGGCTCGATTCGCTGTTGTGTTGCGGTGGTCGTGATGTTCCCGCTGGGAAAGAAATTGAAAACAAGAAATTCGAATGTTCGAAATAAAAAAGTTAACAAAAAAATACTATCGAAAGTTCTTTCTTTTAGGTTCCTCCCCTTATGTACAACCCGGTACAACCCAATAAATACTACAGATTTCGGAGAAATTGGTATTTCGTGGGTCTAATGATCGAACGACGAACGACGTAAAGTCCGATTAGATGTTTATTTTATTAGCTTAGTTAGTGTTTGTCTCATAAATTCGCTTTAATTCGCTTGACAAATCAATTCATTTCATCTTAGAAGAAGTGTTATTGTGCATACAAAGTATGCACAATAACACTTCATTTGTGATGAAAATTGACAGGAATGAAGCCAATTTATAAAGCGATTTTTGAGATGGTTCCTTATTAAAAGCATCCGGCATATATAAAAGACTAATCACTGCGTTGCTTGACGGACTAGATCTCTATCTAAATTTATAGGTAGAAGAAGAAGGTAAAGTTAAAAATAAAAGCAAAATCTTTATCGTTTTTTACAAAAATTAGTCAAATCCTCTTCTACTGTTACAACCAAGATCACAACTTCATCATATGATATAAGATAACCGCTAACACTCGCAAATTCTTATCCAAGGGGATAAGACCGATATTAATTGGGAGGTGTTGGGGGAGGCATAATTTGACTTTGTCGAAAGAAAATCTCAGTATGCAACAAACAATCCAGTAGAAACTACTGTTAAAACCTATCCGAGTAAAACCAAGGACATATAAAAAGCCTATGTTTTCAATTTTCTAAATCTGTGTCTGATCATATGGATTTTAGCGATTTAAGCGATTCGGGCGTTTGTCTATGAGGCAAATTACTGAAACTTAACCTTGTCCCAAGGGCTTTCAACTTTTTTTACTTTCTCTGATAAAAATTGGAAAGAATCGATCCTTATAAAAAAAGCGAGGGGGACGAAGTTCACAGAAACTCCATTCAGTAACATTATTTCAAAAGCTGGAAAAAGTTCGGGTTGAAAAATCGGGTGAAATACGAATATTTTTTAGCCAACAGCAATTTTATTTCAAAATAAATGTAAAGAGACGAGAATAGAGGCTATGTTGAGAAGTTTCTATTTAGGGCACGCAGAAGCGCACCAGTTAATGCCTTTACGCCTGATTGCAACAAAATGATTACACATGCTTCAACCATCCTGAATGCAAAATGCATGTATACCCATTTAATTGGTTAATTACAATTTTCGTAATACCACTTCACAACGGATGATGGGTTGATATCTAATTGGGCTCGATATTTCAAGGAGTTGATTATTTCAACTCAATAAGTAATAGAGTAAATAAGTAGAAGAAAACATTTATTTGAATTGGTATTAAGACCATACACCATATGAGAATATCCCTTCACCTATCCACGATTAAAGATGAAATATTTCATTGGGGCCAAATTTATTCGACGACCAAGCTTGCGAAATTTGCTATACTGTTAAAATCAGGTCAATAGTATAGTTTTTTAAGAAACACCTAAACCAAATTAGAATATCAAAAATAAACCATGGGTTTATAAATTGTTAAATTTTCACCAGTGTCCAATGTATGCACAATGACTATTCTACTGAGATGAGTACACAATTACATTCAAGACAATAAAATATCCAAATCTGCACCTTTGTAATTCCAACTTTTATAAGTATACGAAAAAGCGTACAATGGTAATAGCCGCAAAGCAAGCAGAAATCGAATTATGCAAGGCAAACTGGTGTGAATGGAGTAGACGGTATTGAACCCATAATAGTCAACATTATTCTTTAGAAAATAAGCAAATCTTTTGTTGTTTCACAAAAATTGATGTTGATAAGTTCATGTTTCGTTCATGACATGCACAGGAAATTGGGTTCACCAAAAAGCTTACTTGGAAAAAGAAACTTGGAGCTGTCTTAAAAATTCGCTTCGCTTGATACGCTCATTTCATTACTATCAATTTGCATTCAGAAGATGCGTTATTATTCGCATACTTTGTATGCACAAGGACACTTCATCGGAGATGAAAATGAAATGATTTGTCAAACGAATTAATGTGAATTTTCGAGACGAATCCTTACTAAAAATAATAATAAAATTACAAAAAAATAATAGTATAATAAACAGAACCATCGCACCCCAGTTGAAAATTTACTTAATAGATCGGTACTAGGCTGCATCAACCAAGTGTAGCTTTAGAATTTCTAGAGAAAAACCATGTCATTCAAGCGATAAAAGTTAACAGCAAGTAATAATTTTTTTAATTTTAAGGGTTACTAGTTTTGTCTTTGCAAAAGACTTATATCGGCTTTCGTAGAGATTAGCCTAACTTAAAGCCTCGCCAAAAATATTATTTGTGTCAATACAGCGGGATCATTTCGTTTCTGTCACACAGTGTGACAAAGTGGGGATTTTACCCCTTCCGTCAGAAAGCCGTTTTATTTATACCATTCATACAACAGGATGTAGGTATATAAAAAGTATGCATAATGACACTGCTCTTGAAGTATAAATGAGTTGAATATTAAGTTTACAACTGCAGTTATTTTAATATATATCATTATTGCCTTTTTGTTTTCGAGATGACGTGGACTTATGCGTTTGCAATAGCTAAATTATAACCACAATAAACAAACAGAAAATCCAAAAATCTCAAAATTCGCTTTACATATTCGCTTCATTCTTGTCAACTTTCATCTCAGATAAAGTGCTATTGTGCATACTTTGTATGCACAATAACACTTCACTTCACCTGAGGTGAAAATGAAGCGATTTCTTGTGAAGCAAATTAAAGCGAATTTTTGAGACGAACCCTTAAAAATCTTGAAAAAGGCCATAGGTTTCTAAATATACACTAATTGTCCAAGTGATTGATTGTGTAAAAAAAGAAGTCTTGAAATATTTTTCGTGATTTTTAAGCAAAATTATTGTGATGTGCATGTCTTATCGTTTATTGTTGATCGTACGCTGGAGGTGGACTGGCTTTTACCACATCATCATAGCTTGGTAAGAGAGTCTAGAAAAAAATGATAACGTAATATAACCGATAAGAAATAAATACGCAAGCATCAGGTGAAGGAAAGATTCTATGTTAGTACAATAACGATAACGAAACGGTGAGGTCCAAACGAAGGACATCACAAGACCAATGTGAATCGTGGAGGATATACACCAGAGAATCAAAATACACTAGACACAAAAAGGGGGCATCCAAGGAAGGGGAGCTACAAAATGAGGATGGTCATACTATGGGATTTATCAGATGCATATCATAAGGACTGTTTTTTATCGCTTCCTAACAGACTTTTGAATCTCTTAATGATTTCAATTTTTAGGACTTAGCAAAATGTTATTCATAGAAACATAATATAAACATTCCCAAAGATAAAAAGGGTTGCCCTACCAAAATAAGACTGCTATATATGGTAAATTATACCTATCCAAATGCAGGGCTTAAAAAAATCAATCAAGATTCAATCTTCTCAGTGTCACGACCCTAGAAGTACTGCTGTCAATCTGTTTCTCTGTTAAGTGGCGATTTCCATGTTCCAGAGTCATAAGGTTGGCAGAGGGTTGTTAAAGCTCAAAGTAGGATTACCAACTTGAGAGGGCTTGATGTAACTTCTCCCCTAGTAGTGACTAGTGGTTACTCGGGGGAGAAGTTAAAAGAACTGTTCTGATAACAGAAAAGGCGATTGCTAAAAATTGCTCAAATATGTAGGATTCGTAAATACTGGCTTATAAAAGACTAGGTAGCGTAGAAAATGTAATGCCCATCTGCTGATCGTCAAAAGAAACTAATTAGTTTTCATTATCTTGATCCAAGGCTATTCAACTTCTAACCAAAATCTATTAGAAGTCTAACTGGATGTTCTAAGAACTCCTTTAGGAAGCAATTGTATAAATTTCTGTGTGTCGTACCAGATGAAACACAGAACACCGCACTACACTATGATGAGAAGAACCGACTCTAGCAGCATAATCGTTGATCCGCAAAAATAAGTTCCGCAAAATTCAATAAAAATTGTAAATCCGCAAAAAATAGCATATATTGTTATATTTTTCTTGTTTTCTTGTTACTATTTCCCTTTATTTCTCCTTTATTTTGCATTTTTCTTTACTTTTGTTGACCATCCGCAAAAATAAATTCCGCAAAAAGTCTATCAAAATCAGTAGTCCACAAAAATTAATTCCGCAAAATTCGCAGTTTTGGGGGCCTTCATCCGCAAAAATAAATTCCGCAAAGATTTCTTCTCTGTAATAACAAGAGAAATAGGTACAAGATTTCGTTTTTAGCAGGTTCAGTGAATTCAAAAAGTAACTTCCAATGCTAAAAATCATTAATGAATCAAGTCCAAAGATCAGAGAAATAAAATAAGTGATCGAACAAACAAACTCTTCACACTTGTCACTTGTCACTTAAAGTCCCTGACTTAATACCAAAATCCTCATTATCCCTGACAACTCCCTGATATATCCCTGACAGACATGAATCCCTGACTTATCCCCGACGTCCCTGACTGGTGGACATCCTGCAATTACCAAAAACTTTAACGGGTAATTTCTAAGACGCTGCCTCTTTGCTTCACATCAAATTCGCTTCATTCCTAAATATTTTCATTTAGAAGAAGTGTCTTTGTGTATATTATGTATGTACAATGACACTTCTTCTGAGATGAAAATGAAAAGTGTACATACCATTGTTTCCATGTCTCCTTGGTAAACCATATATGACGGTGCTTGTTCAACTCTACCACGTCTTTCTTCTGAACCTTTAGCATGTTTGTAAGCATCCCAGATAACTGTCATCATATAATACTATGAAAAAAGAATAATTAAATTGAATTTCAATTAGTATCAGTAACTATCTATCAGACTATTTGATGTACACAGACCCTATGTTAGACCTTTAACGCTTTCGTCAATCGGACGCTTTTCTTTAAATTATCACGGTGAACGTGCCCCTTTTATGTTAAAGACTCATAGTAAGAAACTCCCCCCCCCCCCACCCTTATTTAAGGGGAAGGGGGGATGAGGTCTCCCAAATTTGGAAAAAGGGAGGGGGATAGCGATTTTGAGAAATTAAGAGGGGGATTGCCAAAAAGGGGTGAGATGATTTTAAAAGGAGGGGGAATTGGCCTTTTTTACGAAACATTCTCTTTTATTTAGTAGCCCAGAGGTTATAATTGCCTGAGTCCTTTTTCTTTCAACACCAAACTAAACCAAGCTTCTCTTGAGCTCAATGCCAGAAGAATGACATGTCAGATACTATGTAAAGCTCTTTTTCTGTTATATTAGTATGCTGTTGGGATTAGGACACAGTGGGTACAGTGTTTGCCGCAGGGGCGCAAGAGGCCGCAGGGGCGCAAGAGGCCGCGGGCGTGCAAAATACCGGGGGATGGACGATTTTTAAAAGGGGGGATTGCCAAAAAAGGGGGGGATGACTTATTAAGGGGGTGGATGAGACCCCTCTGTCCACTGTAAAAAGAGTCTTAAAAATACCTAGTTTTCAAATTATTTTCTCTGCAATAACATATTAGGGTTCGTCTCAAAAACTCACTTAAATTCGCTTCACAAATCGCTTCATTTTCACCTCAGATATAGTGTTATTGTGCATACCTTAGCTGAGATGAAATGAAGCGTAATTATAAAGCGAATATTTAAGACGGCTCCTTATATGAGTAGTGACACACAAGCAGCATTGCCAAAATTCGGTGGTCTACTCATGAAACTAGCTTTTTGATACAGGAATTAAAGACAATATTATTTTATTAGAGGTGCATACTTTGTATGTCGCATGATAATTTATGAGATTTTGACTATAGATTACTAACGATGGGTGTCAAAAAGGAATAACAATATGTTTTTACATGCACATATCTAGGCACTTCATTTTAAATAGCAGGGAGCAAATGCCCCCAAACGATTTACTGCGATAGTCTAAAACTTACCACAATTGATATGATAATAAGTGAAGCAGTAACTAACATCATTCGAAATCGTGAAAGACTCATGTATTTCAAATTACCATATCCATCCTCCTGAAGTATATTAAGCAAGTTTAGTAGGCGATGTAAGACAAATTTATCAGAGATAGCAGTAGTGGCACTGTGGTAACACATTGTGTTCTTAATCAAGAGGTCCCTGATTCAAATCAAGGCCGGTGATCTTCTAAGTACCACGTCCCTGGAAGTATTGAGGTCAACCTGTTCTATTGCCATGTTTCAAACACAGTGAAAACAAAAATCTAACCGTTTGGTTGAAAAATAAATATTTTGCTCTGTTCTAAACATTGAGCACTCTTTAAATTAATAGACACAGTTTTATTTTTCCTCTTTTACAACAATTAATTTTAAATAATTTTTAATATTCTCTGGATACTCCATAGTATGCATACGTCATTTTTTACCTATTTATTGTGTTATTGTAATATATATATATGTTGATTTTCTGACTATGAATTACGACAGAATAAAATCTAGACTGTTAATAATTTTATTTGTATAGGTTTTGTCTCCAGCGTACGGGAAAAACATAAAGTTTTTGACCGTATGATCAGGGGAAAACACTATCCATTTTGAAGCAATCTCAGAAATTTGTTTTTCATGAAATCGACTCTGAACCCTAATTGAGTCTCAAATTCTCTTCCTTAAATCTTTTTAGATAGCTGGTGCATTTCCACTTGTGGGTGAACTAGAAGATATTGAAGTACTAAGTAAAGATTATGATGCTGACGATCAAGTGTATTTAGCAAAACTGAAAGTAAGTTTCTATACGCAACAATTTTCATACAGATAAAGTGACACTTCTTCTGTGATGAAAATAGTACAATGGTAAAATGTTGTGGACGGTCGCTTATGGGAGGGATTATCTTTGCATAGGCCGAGTTGTTCCAATGTGGATTAAATAGGCATTCGCTTAATCTGGTATGACAAATTTTAATTGGCTTGAGTGGGATTTTAATATTAGATTTAATTCAAAAAGAAATTCGCATAGACTACGGAAAATTAGTCAAGCTTCGATTTTGTTTATATCTGTAGATTTCGTTTTCTCACATAACAATTGTAGTGTATGGTATGTTAAAAGTTATTGGATTTTTCCATGATGGTATATACTACATTAAATGTCAATGGTTGCAGTGGTTTTTGGTAGCCAAAAACTTCAAATGCACAAACAGTGTTGAATTAATTGGCGTGGTTCTTTTTGAAAGAAAATAAGGCTTTATATATGTTGACCGTGATGTTTTCTTTTTCGGATGTTGATGTAAGATTCTTGTACAATCTATCTTGTACTATTTTCTTTCTAGGATTTATATAGTCGTTATATACACATTAGAAAAACGCGTGGTGATGGCAATTGTTTCTTCAGAGGCTTTGGTTTCCGAACATTGGAATTGTGTTTAAATGATACTCAGTTAATAGATCAGTATGACTTTTCTTTCTCTTTGTAGTTTTCCAAGTGATGTTTTTTTTCTGTCACATCAACGTTAATGTCTTGTGATATACTTGTCTTGGATGTTGCTAATGTGTGTTGCTAACTTTGAAACATAAAAGGGGCTAATTCAGACTACGAATTTCGTATGAAAAAGTTACATTATATTCATATCAGAATTAGGGACCGTCTCAAAAATTCGCTTCAAATTATTATTGTTATTGTAACACTTATGTGTTACAATAACACTTCATCTAAGATGAAAATGAAGCGAATTGCTAAGCGAATTGCTAAGCGAATTTTTGAGACGGTTCCTTAGTCATAAGTTCATACAACTTTGGTACAAATACACTTCTTCTGAATGAAAACAAGTGCAATATTTGCATATTTTTTTCATAACTTTTCCTAGAATCGTCAACTTTTACTGTATTTTGTTTAGAATTAGTGCAAAAGCTATTGCTACAAAAAACAGTTTGATCCAGCTTGGTTACCCTGCTTATACTGTGGAAGACTTTCATGAAACGGTTTGTATTATCCCAGTCTGTAGTTAGTTATTGTAATCATTTCGCAAGGAGGTGTAATTTTCGGAAAGAGAGGTACTTTTGGTTGAACAAAAAAGTGAGAAGTTTTAAAAAAGATAAAAAGGTAATACGAGCATGTGTGCGCAAATACTCGATAATTAAAAATATCGACTGTAAATAACATCATTCAAAAACGCATTGCATTTCGGAAAAATGGGTATATTTTATTGGACCCTGTTATTTTTTGAACTTCACCTGTATTTCACTTGTGTGTGTGCTTAAGTTTATCCTCACATCTGGCTAAAACCCTTTTATTATATTATTTTTTATAGTTTTCAGAAATTCTTGATGTTGCTAAGAAAGGTCAAAGTTTGGATGAGATAGTACAGGTATATATAAACATTCCTCGACCTAACATTTATGTGATATTTACATATGTAATCGCAAGCGCGCAGAACGAATGTTCCGTCCTTACCTAGTGACCCGTTGTGATAAGGACCCGATCTGACAAAGATGGTTCTGAAATCACAGACCCACCTGGCATTACCAATGCGTTTAACAAATTCTTTGTCGGTGTTGGAGCCAAACTAGCCTCAAAATTTACATCGGATACAACTAAAATT
>JAUCNQ010114178.1:0-11322 GCA_032352715.1 Bougainvillia muscus | reverse complement strand
ATACATAATATAATTAAGAATTAACAGTAATTATACACCATCGCAATGCTTTGACTAAGGCTAGATCCGCCACTGCTTGCCAAGGCAATAAAATGATGAACAAAACTCATCAATTTCTAATAGTTAAACATTTCTAGATATGAACCCTTTAGGGGTACTCAAAGTCATTCATTTTAATTACTTTATGTATGACAATGGGTCTCTAAAGACTCATTTTCATACATAAAGTTATTAAGACTTAAAAGTAATTACGTTCCATCGTAATGCTCTGACTAGAACCCTTAGATACATTGGAAACTATCCAGATTGCGGGTGTTACGACACTTTAAGTGTCAAATTATTTCATTTTAGCTTGCTTGAATAATCGCACTGACACGTTTTGCAAGCGATTTCAGACTGATTGTGTGAGTACGAACAAAGGATTAAGAGATTTTATGAGGACCAACTGCCCCGCAACATGTGGCGCACCATGCGGTAAGTACAATTTGATTCTGAAATCTTTCACTCACATTGAAATATGAGCATGCAATTAATTGAAAAAAAAAAAATTGTTCATTTATTGCATAAAATGAATATATTATAACATGATATGTTCATATCATTATGGATGAGGAAGAGGTAGCACGTGCTGCCATCGTTGTGGCAACTATCATCAGTGAACAGTAAAAATGAAAATTAAAAGAAAGTAAGGAAAAAACGCTCGTATGGTGTGAAGCCTTATTTAACGCATGTGCAACTTTAGTTTCCGAATTACATCTCGAAGAAGAAGAGAAATATATAAAAGATACGTTGAGTCCAGAATTGAAATTGACTGTGACATTATTTTGAGTCTCTTCGTCTTGTTTGGCTTTTTTCCTCGTCATTTTGATTTTTCGATTGCTATTCAGTGGCTATATCACATATATACTAACTTTATACCAAAGCGAGATACTCTTAAAAAGTTACGAGTTCTACAAAAATAACTCAGATTTACGTCATCACTCACATGCTGTATTTGTTTAAAATGTTTTGATTAGGTAAAAGCGTTTTGATTGCGTGCAATTCATTGCATGTTATTAAAGGTGTTTAATAACATGCAATAAATGCATTGAAAAGTTTTTCCTACAAAAACTCGTGCAATTTTCTAATTTATATGATGCCATTTCTTGCATGCAATTAATTGCATCGTATAAACCCCACTTAAAAGATGTCATGAAATTGATATGTCATATCAATACATTGGCCAACGTCGTACCCAGGGCCTCTTGTTTCGTTTTAACCGTCTGATTTTCTGATAGTGCCTTTAATGCAAAACTTCAAAAGTAAATGGTTTTAGGTAAACTAAAGATGCATAATGGCACTGTAAAAAATGAGGCCCGCAGAATACATCCATAAATTTACTATTTGAATACTACGAATAAAATAAAGACGATTGCAGCACTTTCATATTAACAGCTGCACTGGTTTGACCTAGTTTCTACTATTTGAAAAAAACTCCACGATAGAGCCGTAGGTTGGCAGGAGAATATAGATACCATAAGTGAATATAATATAGTAATTTAGCATTCGTCTCCATAGCTCTGTCTATCTCATTGTGCTATTATTTGTAAAACTTGACAATAGTACTTTCAATAAAAACGGCATTTAGACTTTATGTATCTCCAAAAAATAGGAATTTTCGCTTCTTATTTGTCAGTTTGTTTAGAATAATTGAACTATTAAGTAACGGAGATTGCTTAGTAGTCTCAGTATTACGGTGGCCCATAGGTGGCATTTTAATATTTAGATGTAACTGCTGCAAACACATTCCGCAAGATATAACTTGCGGCAAATAATTCCGCAAGATTCAAGTTTCAAGAAATTTCATTTCTACAAGATAAGTTGCGTTAAGCCTTTTGCTCGAGAACTTGCGGACATCTGTTTCCGAAAGATATAACTTGCGGCAAAGATTTTTCGCAAGATATAACTTCCGGCCATCTATTTCCGTTACCGCAAGATATATCTTGGGGAAAAAGGTTGCCGCAAGTTATATCTTGAGAAATGCAGTTGCCGCGAGTTATAACTTGCGGAAAACAATTGCCACAAGTTATATCTTGGGGCCGCAACTTATAACTTGCGGAAACCAGTTACCGCAAGATATATCTTGCGGAAAAAGGTTGTCGCAAGTTATATCGTGAGGAATGCAGTTGTCGCAAGTTATAACTTGCGGAAAACAATAGCCGAAAGATATATCTGGTGAAAACAATTGCCGCAAGTTATATCTTGCGGCACATAGAAATGTCATCTATGGGCCACCGTACAGTATAAATACAGCTACAATTTGTAATTCAAAACTCATTCTGTCATTAAGGTAAAACATGAAGCCAATTTAATGATTATTGATCTCTATTAATTCTTCGTTAAAACGTTTGTTCTACGTAAAAAAACGTCATATATTTTCGAATTCTTAAGTTACTTTTGATATTCTACCACAAGTAAATCCATATTTTTTCACCCATCAAAACGGATTGTAAAGAAATGGTCGTATCATACCTATTTGAACAAATGCTGCACTGTTGTTCAGGTATGTGTGTCCATTTGGGGAACATCAGGTGTTAGAGCGTTAACCTATTCTTTGCACATGAAAACGTCGTAGCAATTAGATGACATTAATTAAATATTATTTAGCAGGATGATATAGGATATTGTGGTTTACCAAAGACATAGAGCAATGCGTTAGAAAGTGTTACAACTTTGAGTATCCCTCTTACTGCTGTGACTAGGTAAAAGCATGTTCTGAGTTCGCTCTGCTCCGTTTAATTTTATTGTTTTGACTACGTAAAAGCATGTTATGAATCCGCATCTGAGGCAAATGAGAAAACTTTCTGTTTAATTTTGAATATATTATAACTTTTTGTTGACATAATTAACTTTTTTGAAGTGATAGAAATTATTTAGTTCCAGATGTTTAATTAACCGTCAACAAAATGATCTAAGTGCCCAATTAACGAATCCACTCAAGATTAATCGCGTACAGTGTAATGACATTTTGATTGATATCGTTGGTTTCTTCTGCTGCAGCAGCGCCTTCTTTGTGGGAATCTGATCTTATCTTAACGAACTAGGCGGCATTAATCCTAATGTTTAAAAACTACATCATAATAGCTATTACCTTGAAAAGTTCTAAAACGTTAAGGCTTCATACGTGGTCAAAATATCCCAGGCGTTATAGAGTTAATTTATTGACAATCTTTTTTCATCTTAAGCAAAACATCTGTCACTATCACGTTAGGTAATTCACTTTTTGCCGGCAACATATTTTGGTTAATTGAACCTTAAGAAAAGTGTTTTTTCGGATCTACCAAAATATCAGATAATCCACTGCGTGAATAATTATCCTTTAACGATTTTATCAACCTAACTGTTGAAATCTAGAGAATCTAGTTGCTTGATAACATCCTTAACGTAAAACATGACTTTTCATGCAGCGAAATTTATTAATGCTATCCAAACAACAAATTATGTAAAAGATATCTACAACATGGAGACTTATTGCGTTTGATCACCAGTAAGCAAATCCGGATAAAGGAATGCACATATATCTTTCATGATTGTTAGAATATTGAATGTGAAATTTAAAAAACACCGAAAAGACAGTTAGTTTCTTTCTATGTGTAGTGTTTTCAAAGTATCCCGTTCAAAAGAAATGTAGTATCTTTGATGGTAGCAAGTTCAAAAACACATCTTCAAAATGAAAATGAAATGTTGTGTACATTTTAATTTTAAACTATTTTAGCATACCTTATAACACAAAATATATGCGGGTACTGTTTTAAAGCGGTTAATATTTTCGCGATCATTAATTAACCCGAAGTTTTCATTTTTTGCTATTTTTACCTATCTATTTGTTTTGGCTAAAATAAGGGCGGTTTTAATTAATACGGAATTTTTCAATTCGGGTTAATTATTGTACCGCATATATTTCGTGCAAGAAGGTATTTAGTTTTTATTCAGTTGGTAAAAATTAGTACTCTTGTAACTTTGTTCTCACCAACTTGATATAAATAAATAAATAAATAAATAAATAAATAAATAAATAAAATTTTACCCTGCGTGAAATATTTTGTTGTCTTTTAACCCTATTGTGCATGGGGGGGGAGGGTATTGAAATTAAATTTTAGGACTTTTACTACAATCCTATTGAGCACAATTCCTAAAAGTTTCAGCTCCATACCTCTAACCATTTTTGAATTATAAGCTATTGCCCGAGACCACCTATCAAATTATCAAGAAATCCTTATGAAATAACCACAAAAGATTTTTTCCATAACTTTTTATATGGTAAAGCAATTGACTTCAAACTTATACCATATCTTCATATTAATAACATCTTTCAATTTCAATATTTTTTATTACGTCATTTTATTACGTCATTTTTTGACGTAATAACGCATTTTTTTGAATTTTTGCCAACTTTGGCTCGTCATTCTGGCTCTTTATTATAGTTATGTAATATGAAAGTTTACATTGTTATTAATCTACTGGGTATTGGCTTTCACATAAAGCAAACGGAATATAAAAATCAATTAGTCATATTTTTCCAAAAAGTTGGAAATTTTCAAATTTTTGATGGAGTTTTACTCCAGATTTCAGCAGGTTACTTGATAAAATCATTAACGTAGAACATCATTTTTTTTATGCAATGGTGCACATAGCACAGTAGTCAACGCGCTAATATTGTGATTTCCCGTTTAGATATTACACTAGAAGTAAAGAAAGAAGCCGTTAAACCACTTGTTTCAGAGACCAACCAAAGTAAGTTTAATTGACGAAGTATGAATATTGCGTTCTAAATCAACGATACATTGGGTATTTAGATTTCAAGTTGAAAAACGAACAAAACTTGATAATTCGAAGTTAGTATAGGATAAGTATTTAAAACAACCAAAATTTATCGTCACTCTGAATTTCATGTTTTAGTAATAATCTTCAGACGATAGTAAACACTTATTCTGTGAAAGTTGCATTACACTACAAATGATAGTATTGTAGTGGGATATGAATTTTACAGAATAATTGTTTACTATCGTCTGAAAATTATTACTAAAACATGAAACTGAGAGTTACGATACATTTCGGTTGTTTTCAATACTTGACCTGCACTTAATTGCTCTACTTTAATTGTATCAAGCACTCTTAATTCTCTATTGAATTGTTCGCATATGGTTAAATTAGCAACTTTTACGATTGTTTATTTAAAGAAAGTTCAAGCGAAGTAAAAATCAAAATTCTATTACGCAATTAAACGTAAAACTGTTTATAGGGATAATTTTACCTCTCCAAATTTAGGGTCAACTTCTTGATACATTTTTGACTTTGAATTTGCTTTGACATTTTGACGATTGACTCATTTTCTGACACTAAATCTAAATATGGGCATTTTTGTTACTGAAAAGAAGTCTTGAAACTGCATAATGTTAGACGTAACTGTCGAATGGGTCTATTGAATTCTATCGTCCTGATAACGCAAATCCACTCCGCTTATCAAAACTTTCTTTTTTTCTTTTAGAGATACGATTCTTAGAAAACCAAGAACTACTGAAATCAGTTAGAAAGAATGACCAAGGTAACAGTGTACGAACTAGTCAATGTCATAAAATATAAAACATCCAATTCTTCATATCTTTGCGCATAGTGTATAGCCACTAAGGGACCGTCCACAAAATTCGTATCGTTATACAAACCTTTTTCATCACAGAAAGAGTGTTTTTGTGGTTACTAAGTAAGAACAAAAATATTCCTTCTGTATGAAAATTGATCCGAATTTCGATCCGAATTTTGTTGACGGTCCCTAACGATATAAATTTAACTCACTCAGTACCGAAGATGCATATAATTTCCAACGTATCATAAAAGAAACAATGATTGTAATCACAGCGGCTAACGTCACTGAATGAGTTCAGGTATCAGTAGTAAATGCTACCCCTGTCATATAATGTGAAAATCCCAATTCTTAATACCTCATTATAAATCAATTCGAGGTATGGTAATAAATCACTTAAGCAACACATCTTTTGTGGACGTGGTCGATCCACCCATTTACAGAGTTGAAGTTTTAATTCGCGGTACCAGTGGCGGATCTAGCCCTAGTCAGAGCATTGCGACGGTATATAATTACTGTTAATTCTTAATTATATTATGTTGACGCTGGGTCTTTAGAGACCCAGCGACATACATAATATAATTAAAATTAATGACTTTGAGTACTCCACTTACTGCTGTTACTAAGTAAAAGCATGTTCTAAATCTGCCTCACGGTACCTTCGTTTCTGGCGACGAACTATATGAGATACAATTCTAGACTACTACAAAGGTATCAGTGTAAAGCATCAATGAGTCGATCGAGCATGAACGTCTTCCTATTTATTTTTTCTTTTCAGTAAAACACAATAGTCTTAGTTAGACATCGTGATAATCCGTTTTGTATTATATATGATTATTTTACATTTATAGAAAATCTTTATTTTATTATTTAACATTCTGAGGAAATCTTTTCCAGGTTTTCTCTAACGTTCAAAGACTCATAAAGGTGGATTTCCAATTAAGAAATTTGCTTTGCGTAGCGTATAATTCTTCACTGAGCGCATGCGCAAAGTAATATTCAGAGCTGAAAATCAATCTGCGCATTGACTTAGCGGAGAATTATACAAACAATCCTGATATTCATGTGAAGTAGAGAACGAAGTATAAATCTTAATTCTTAATCGTTTAGTTTAAGTTCATGAATCTCTAAAAAGATATTTCACTATGCATACAGCTACTAAGGACTCGTTTAAATGAAGACTTTCTATAGGTAAAATGAACTGTCATGGCTTCTGTGATTGGTTAAATTTTTCCGTCGGAAAAATTTAACCAATCACAGAAGCCATGACAGTTCATTTCGCCCGCAACGATTTTTCATGTTAACGAGTCCTAAATATAACACTGCACATAATCCAGCTGTATTCAGACCTTTATTTAGTCCGTCTACTCCCGTATTCAGTCTGTATACGTTGGTATTACGACAGAATGCTAGCATTCTGTAGTAATACTAACGAAAACGGACTGAAAATAGGTCTGGATACAATTGGATTTTGTGCAGTGTAAGTGACCACGAACCCCCGTTTTATTGCTGCTACAAGATAAAGGGATGTTCTGATTTTCCCTTTACATCCACATTTGTGAATAACAGTAGATATGACTTCAGACTCAAAGTCAGGATATGGCATCGAGTTACTTATTAAAACTAATTATTTTCAATGGTTGATTCAGACATAGTCAAAGCACCAAGATGGAGATAATTATAATTAACGAGTTTTCATCTCCTTTTTATTGGTTCGAATAGCTCAAAGAGTGTGCTATATCTTCTTGTGAACAGTAGTAGTGCTTTAGAAGTATTTATTTCCAAAGAAGAGAAATATCTTTCCCAGCTGGCACACAATTCTAAAACAACGTTGTTGCAACCTTACCACAACGGAGTAATAACCTTGCTACAACCTTTTTTATCGCAGTGTGCCGGCTGGATTGATGGTTTCAAGTTTAAAAACCCATCTACGCAATGAAAATGACGAAATTTAATGGACTGTACAAAGCACATTACTCAAATTCGCTATTATTGTTATTTCACGTTTAGATATCAAGATGAAAGAAAGGGAAAGAGCTGTGGAACAATTGATTTCAAAGACGAGCGGAAGTAAGTTTGATTTACAATTCAGGGAAATTGAGCTTTATCAAAAGTGGTTTAGTTAATTAACTATGAACCGTTTAACCGCAAAACTGTTTATCTTCAATAACTGTTTATCTTCAATAACTGTTTATCTTCAAAAACTGTTTATCTTCAAATCTTACGGTAAACTTTTGCAATCGTTTTGTTTGATGTTGCTGCAAGACTTTTTCAAGTAGCCAACTAATTTTGAGATTTTGGTCATTGACTCACCTGAATCTAAATATGAGCAATATTTATACCGAAAATAACGTCTGAAAAATGCATAATAATAGAAGGTACTAGTCGAATTTGAGTGTTTTGGACTCTGTGGTCGCTGTAGCAAATCTTTTACTCATTTTATCAAAATTTTAGATAAAAAATTCCAATCGAACAAGCACCGATTTAAATCAGTTTTACATAATGATCAAGGTATTGCTATGATGTAGATTAAGACTCTGTCCACAAAACTCGTATCGAAATTCGCATGAATTTTCATACAGAAGGAGTGTTTTTGTGCTTCACGATTGAAAGGAAGTTTTAATTTATAATATCATTAGTAACTTCATGTTTTCTATTTCTTTCCAGATAAAAGTCTTAGTCCGACATCGGGATAATTCGTCACTGCACAAAATCCAGCTGTATCCGGACTTATTTTCAGTCCATATTCGTCCGTATTAAGACAGAACTCGAAGATTCTGTCTTAATACGGACGTATACGGACTGAAACCAGAAGTAGACGGACTGTATAAAGGTCCGGATACAGCTCGATTTTGTGCAGTGCGTTTTGGATAACATATGCTTATTTAAATCTGCTTTTATAATTATTTGTCATTTAGAAAAAATTCTTTACAGGTTTTCACTTCGAAAAGTCATTAATTTGAATTACTTTATGTATGACAATGGACAATGGGTCTTTAGAGACCAATTGTCATTCGTAACCTTATTTAAAATCAAAAATAGTTGTGCCTCATTGTAATGCTTTGACTAGGGCTGGGCTCGCCACTGTGATGGATCGTTACATATCAAGCAATTAAGTATAAATTACTTTGAGTCTCTATTATATTGCTGTTACTAATGAAAAAAGATTTTCTGAATTCACCTCTTATCTTTACATTCTTTTGATAACAGTAAGCCGAAATGTTATCCCCAGGGTCAAAGAAATCAAGCTTAAAAAACTGCATGAAAATCGATATTATCCATTTCGAATTATATTATCCGTTTCGGTTTATATTCAGGCATGGACAGTGGCGGATGCTAAAGTGCTAAACATTTTAATTCCTAATAGCTTTTGTATGATAATGGGTCTTTAAAAACCCATTACCATACAAAAGCCATTAAAAATTAACGAGTTTGAGCATGCTTTTAATTTCCATTCTATTGCTTTGACTAAGTAAAAGCATGTTCTGAGTCCGCCTCTGATGGAGTACTAGGATGGAGATTAAAACTAATTATTTTCATAGTTAACAAATCACTGTTAACTTTTTTAAGGCTATATCGATCTCAAAAATTCGCTTAGCAATTCGCTTACATTCGCTTCGTAATTCGCTTCATTTTTCATCTTAGATGAAGTGTTATTGTAACACTTATGTGATACAATAACACTTCATCTAAGATGAAAATGAAGCGAATTATGAAGCGAATTGCTAAGCGAATTTAAGCGAATTTTTGAGACGAACCCTAAGGCTATATCGATCAATCTTTAAACTATTAAAAAATAAATAAGATTTGTTCTCATTTTTAATGCTTCGACTAGGTCAAACAGTATTATAGTTCTGTTTTTAAACAGTATTCTATATTTGTCGGTATCGGAATTTAATAATCACTGCATAAAATCCAACCTTTATACAATCCGTCTACTCGTGTATTCAATCTATATACGTCGGAATTAAGACAGAATGCTCGTATTCTATCTTATCACGGACGAATACGGACTGAAAATAAGTCTGGATACAGTCAGATTTGTGCAGTGAATCCTGTTGTACCTTTTTATAGACTTAATGACAGATGTCGATCCTGAATTTCGTGGTTTAAAACATTTTCTATTATTTATTGGCCCTGGTCGAAGTGGCACAACACTGACATCAGCACTTTTAGATGCTCATCCAAATGTAATCATTACTAATGAATACAATATCATAAACGATTTTACTAGACGACCATCAGTATTAAAGACAAGAAATCATGTCTTCAGTGATATCTTGAAATTATCTCAAAAAAATTCTAAAGGACATCGTTCAGAGGATGGGAATTATAACGGATATAATTATCATTTACCAAACACAACACAAGGAGGTTTTGAAAATAAACTTCAGGTAGAACTTTAGGTAGATCTGTATGAAAATCGGGATAATTCGTTTCGGATTATATATACCCAGCCGACATACGATGAAAATTGACGTCTAATAGACGTCTTTACGATGTCGCGACAAAATGTTTGCCCACTGGGATATGATTATTTGACAACTATAATGAATTTGAGTTAAAGTCAAATAATTATATGCAACTTGCACACGATGATAATAAAAATGTTGTAGTAACGTTATTGCAGCGTTATATGTAGTAATAACGTTGACACAACGTGGTTTAGCGTTGTGTGTCAGCTGATGCAGATTTAAAATAATCTCTCATATCACATTTGTGTGCGTAACTTTTAAAGCGCTAATTATCCATTCCTCAAAAACTAAAGCCGTCATTTTTTATAGAATGTAATAGATAATAATTATGCAAAGTTTCATCATCATACCTTTTGTTGTTCTAAAGTTATGCAGAGGGTGGGTGAAATCCAGCTAACTAGCAATTGTTAACTATTATAAAGAATTAGTTGTGCCAGAATGGCTGGAGTTTTCCTGTTGGTTTGCTCTGAATAACACTGCGCAAAATCCAGCCGTATCCGGACCTTTATGCAGTCCGTCTACTCCCGTATTCAGTCCGTATACGTCAGTATTAAGACAGAATGCTCGCATTCTGTCTTGATACCGACGAATACGGACTGAAAAAAAGTCCAGATACAGTTGGATTTTGTGCAGTGTAAGATAAAGACTGTTCTGGATCCGCCTTTGTCTTAACTTGTTTTTACTTGCAACGAAGTGTAGGCGCAAAGAAATAAAACTTGCAGTTTTTCATTGCATTTATCAGACTAGAGTTGTATCCGCCACTTTGACAGTTTAAATCTAAAACACCGACGTAATGACGCCACATAGAAGTCATTTAGACGTACTATTTAAAGCGCTAGGGTAATGGTATCATTATTTTTCGAATCGATGGTAGAAGAAGGCCTAGAACATGTTTTAACCTAGCAACAGCAGTAAAGTGGGAAAACAAAGCCATCAATTCTTAACAGTTTCATTTAGGGACCGTCCACAAAATTCGTATCGTTACATGAACCATTTTCATCACAGAAGGAGTGTTTTTATGCTTACTATGTATAAAAATTGATTCGAATTTCGATACGAATTTTGTGAACGGTCTCTTAACTCATTAATGCATAATGTCGTAAAATAGTCTCAAAAGCATGAGCAATCATACAGTACATGCTGCACGAATCTTAGGGTTCGTCTCAAAAATTCGCTTAAATTCGCTTAGCAATTCGCTTCATAATTCGCTTCATTTTCATCTTAGAT
>JAUCNQ010114167.1:0-11323 GCA_032352715.1 Bougainvillia muscus | reverse complement strand
GGAAAGGGAGGGAAGGGGAAGGAAAGGAAGGGAGAGGGGAGGCGGGAAAGGAAAGGGGGGGGGGGATTTTCTTATCAATCTAATTTCCCAATTTAGTCAGAACGGCCACTCAATTAAATTTCTGGATTACACCCTGTTTCGATACTCGTGATTTGCTTTCTGTACATCAAGGTGACCAGTTTTCAATTCCAGACGTCGTTCGTCTATGATGCTGTTAGAATCAGCTCTGCGGTGTAACGTAACCAGGTAGTTGAGGTTGTGGTAATGATGGGATAAACTTTTAAAATTTCAAGGCCTGATAGTAGTCGTCTAAAACCTAAATTCTAGAAGTAAGGTAATGGATCTGATAATCTTTCATTCAAGTTTTGAGGTCTAGAATTTATAGTATGATGTTAGTATTTTTGATCTCATGAAATCTTACATACCATATAACTTTGTTGTTCTTTTGAAATATTAACTTAACATGACGGATTCACATTTTTTTGAGATCGCTTGAGATCGGGATACTCTGTTGCTTGTTTCCAGAAGGGCCATGTATGAGAAAGTCCTAATAGTATTTACAGCTCCCATTTTAGCTATACGGATGTCCTATGCACATTGTGCTCCTGTCCAGGGGTTCGAATCTTCAGCATTAGAAAATTAAGTCTCAAAGTAGCTTGACTACAAGTAATGCCACTACACCTGGCTTAAAGTTAATCTCTGACATAATGCAACCATTATATATGATACTGTCACCTCGCTTGGCTGGGATGATACAGAATTGAAGGAGTTCATTGAAGTTTGTTATCATATTGAAAACTTTTTTGTGTTTATGAGATTATTTCAACCACCTTAATAAATGGACTTATACGTCTAAAATAGAAAATTGTTAGAAAATATATATTTCGTTTTTATTTATCAAAGCTTAGACTTGCTGTCTAATTAAGGGATCTGGCATCCAGACTTGTAGATAGTTTTATCGCAATTCTTTACCTATATACTAAATATTCTATTATCTATTAGGTACTACGATCAAGGCCCAAACTTTATTGCTTATCTCTTTAGACAATCACAGGTGCAATGAAAACTATAGTTCCACCAGCTAAACTAGAACATCCAGAAGATCAATGGAGGATAGATTGGCTACATGAGCATGCAACTGACGATGAAAATTTCCTATACCCAGAGGTTAGTAGATTCATTATGGAGTGTAATTTAGAAACATAGGAGACTCGACAATGTAACTTATTCATGGATCTACAAAAGTGTTGTGATATACTGTTTGAATTTAAACATTTCCTCTCTCCCTTTATTGGCTTAAAAAAATGTTGTTTCCTATTTGATACATAGTAAAATTGGAGCCTTCTCTATGTATAAATAACAAAAAAAAATTATATGACTTTTAAATGGCCTTGGCCATGGGCTTGCACCCAAACTCTCACTCACAACAGATTATTACCAATTTAGGTTAAATGCAGAATGTTCAAACTTTTTAAATGTGTTTTGTCATTTATTTTGACCTCACACAAGAGATGATGGTTATAGTGCTCTGGTAACCTAAGTGCAAGAGATTTAATCTTTATGTTATTCTTAATCGACCGAATATCTGAACAATTAACTCACCTTTTTCTTAGAAGAAGTGAAGATCAAACTCACTCCGACTTCACCCTACAGTTGTACAGCTGTAATTTCTTATTCACAAAAAACCTAATTTTAGTTTGAGTTATAAGGAATCTTACATATTGAATATTGCCATGGGTTACACTACAACCCACTCAAGGTTGAATCCCGCGAACAAGGTGATTATTGAAATAACCAACTAAGTTCAGCTCAAGGGGCGGTTGATATTCTGACATGTGGTTTTGATTGAATCAGGTGAGAGTTTGGCTTTATATAGGCGATGTAAGAAATTCAAACTAGGGTTGTGATAAGTAGCCTTTTGTTTAGGGTATGTCTTTGTTTTTATTAAGGGCCTGGTTATACGTATGATTTTGCCCCGGGGCGAGCTCACACCTGTATGGCCAAACGCCTTGTAGAAGTTATACATTAAGGTGAAGTAAAAATTTGTCCCATAGCTTCTTTCGCCCATGTCTTCCATGTCTTCACTTCTGGGTGATTTTGGCATGATTTTTGCGTATAACCACCAATTTTCTGTCACCCTGGGCTGAAATTCACGTATAACTACCAAAATTATTTCACCTCCGGGTTGAACAATGCTGATATTTATGGGGAAAATGGATTCTTTACCAGTCATTTGCACCAGAACGCAATAATTTATGGAAGCACGCTATTAATTATAATATTACGGTGCCAAATTTTTTTACGAAATAAGTAGGGTTCCTGAACAACAACCAACAACTGGCAAAATCAGTGTCGCATCAAGATTTTTTGTTCTGGCTGTTTTCCAAGTGAGGGGCTTATTAATTTAGTGTTTCAGTGAGATTGGTTGGCACAAGTGGGAGATCTTTTTAAATTTGGTTATGCATTTCCAATAACTGTTTTATCAACAATCACAAAACTTATGTGGAGGAAAGGGACCACATTCGCGAAGGACACAGTGGAAAAACAACCAACTATGTTCCCAGGTGAATTTGTCTCTTATTGATTTTGCAATACAGCGAGACGAAACAGACGAAATATCGTTTTCTATTCTGTCTCCTCTTGCAAATCCACAAACGAAGGTAAAAACGACGTCCTTAGCTGCATATAAAACTTTATTTAATATTCCTATACGTAACAAAGACTGAAATACTGTACAATATAGTGGAATAATAGGTGAAATCATGAAAGTACAACAAATACACCAAGTAAAACAGATAAATTACTGAAGGTCGCAATAGGAGTAAATTTTGCAAAGAAAACTGGGAAGGATAATTAAACGAATTCGAACTGCAAATTTAACTGGAATGAACACCTGCGAAAATTTAAAAATACCTTGTAAATCAGGGTTCGCAAGCCGCTATTCAAAAGTGCTCTGGATACGACTCTCAAGTAATTTTTCAGTTAACATTCATTGTGTTGAAAATTTAATTTGTGACTTCTACATTTTTCTCATGAAAATTTTATTGTTTCAACTCAGTAAGCGAGGTGAAATCATTTTAGGCGGGGTGAAATCATATCACTGAAATTTTTGTGTTTCGCCTGGGGTGAAGCACTTGTATAACTCAAAATATTTTCACCTTTGGGCAAGTTTCACCCTGGATACGTATAACCAGGCCCTAAGATGTCTTTTAGTTTAGTGGCTTTATTGGTATCTTTATGTTTTACGACAAAAAGTGATCTTGACTTTTTCCAATGTTACTATTTGTAGTGAAATTTACTGTGTCCAGCAAAGGTAATATCGTGGGTAGCTTTGATTTAAATTGTCTAATAAGGCTTTGGTCAGAATGTTAAAAGGGTGTGTTATCTATGAAGAATAAATCCATGAAGGAATTTTCTTACTAGTATTCATAAACTTTTCTAAAATCATTTCATTTTCATCTCAGATGAAGATTGGAATATGAATGAAACAATTTTGTTAAAGCTAATTTTAAGACAATTCCTATAACGATGACCTATGACGGAACAGTTATAGCATTTCTTTGTAATAGGTGTCACGATCGTACAAACTTATACTCTTATATTAGTTTTTGTTAAACTTTGATTATTAAAGTTCCATGAGAGATTATGCCAAGAAAATTCCTCTGGAATAAATTTTCTGGAACTTCTCTGTGGCATACATTAATTTAGATAACTTTGGTTTTCAGCTGTCTGATTCTGAAACCAACGAGGATGTTATGTTATGACTTTACTGATTTCCAATGCATTTGTGTTCTTTTTTAAAAACTGCTTTGCTTATTAAGGCTTGCATGTAGAGTCTTCTGGGAACTGTTATAGTGAGGTTTGCTATGAATACTAAGATGAACCCTCTGTCGAAAATGATATCATATTTTTTTGTATTACATTCCACTTATATGGGCTCTCCAAGCACATTGACCTATAAAGCCACTACAGGAAACATACAGTTATTAAGAAAGGTTGTAAAAACTTGTCTTAAATTTCTTTAATCAGATTTCCTTGTATTAGAAAATAAAACTAAATATAGCATTATGATGAAAATGCTTTGACACCATTATATGTTAGCTATAAGCTTAAAATAGCTCTTGTCAAATACTTACTAAAAATATGCAATGTTAGCAAAGGGTATATATCTAATTTGTAATTCTACACTTTTTGTCAAAAAAAAAAAAAATATCCCATTAAATTATACGATTATTTCTTATACAGTGTGACACATTATTAATATGAAATCTTGTTATAAATACATTAGATATAATTACAAATAACATTTTTATGTTATTATGTACTACTGCAGAAAAATTAAGCCTTGTGATTATTTGATGTAAGGAAATCTTGACTAAAATCTTGACTTCCAAATTTGAGGAAGTGAATAAAGATAAAAACGATTTTCATCTCAGAAGAAGTGTTTTTGTGCATACTAAGGATGCACAAAAACACTCCTATATGAAAATTGATACAAATTTCGATACGAATTTTGTGGACGGTCTCTTGTACAAGGTCTCTTGTACAACAAGCAAAGATACAGGGATTTTCTTTTTGCTTAATTGTGCAGGGAGTATGTTATGTATTGGTAATACCGGTACTTAATGATAAAATTGTATGATTAGTTTATAATGTAAATCTTCATCTGAAAGCCCTAGTGGCCCTAGGTCTTTAGCGATTTTTTTTTCAATTTCATCACATCAAGTGTCCATGTGAAACTATGGTAGTGCAAACTAGGGATCTGTCTCAAAAATTTGCTACTTTGTATGCACAATAACACTTCATCTAAGTTGAAAATGAAACAATTTGTGAAGTAAATTTTTGAGACGAACCCTAAAGGTGGATCTCTTGTCTCAAAACTTACCGGAAACAGGAAAATAAAATAAAATAAATCTGAACCAGGAATGAGAAAAATCCTAAATACCTTAATGGATGTTTTCAGAAGCGAAAAGAAGCGAAAAGCCATACAGTGGTTGTTAACCCTTTAATGCATTGTGTCCACTTAATGGTCACACTTACGTGAAAGCATTAAATATATGTTAAACTTTTAAAGAATGTTTTGTTAGTATTCATATATATACAACTATTCATAATAAATTTTAATAACAAAGGAACTGTACATTTTTGTGGTTCTATTTTTCTTACCCTTTTACTTCAATAGATATATAATGCATACCGTAACAGCTTGAATGAACGCGGTTTATTCAATTTTTTAACTTTTTACCTGGGCGTATATTCAAGGGGGGAGGTATTTACGGGGGCGTTCTTTACAAAAATGGCAGTAACAAGAAAGATTTTTCCTAAAGATATCTCTTTTACCATATATATACTACAAACATCTCTTTGATACAGAAAAAAAATTGTAATTAAAATCAGATAGATGCGAACATTGAGTGCTTGGAACAAGGAAAGGTATTATGTAGGAGTGACCAAGGTAAACGACATGCGTCTTCAGATGCCAACTGCAACTTGTTGGTTTTTTCTTTTCCTGCGTTGACTCTCTGCTTAAATAGCTTGGGGTTATGTTCCCTTTTTCACGGGTTGGTAGAGGGGGCGATTATTTAAGGGTCCGTTTAGCAAAAATCAGCTAGATGGGGGAGTTACAGTTTGGAAACCAGGGGGGGGGGATTATTATTATTTTATATTGTTTAAGCTAGTCAAAACAAAAGATAATACCCATAATTATAATGAAAATATTTATTTAATGTAGTTCCATTATAGAAGTAGCTTAATAGCTCTTAAAAGGACCAAGCTTATCTGACCAAGCTTATCCTCACAATTTATGAGGTTAGGGGCACTCAACACAAACCCTTGAAATATATATATATGCATCAATTATGAATTTATTTATAGCTAAAACATTTTTGTTTATATATTGAAAATGCCAAAAATATGCTGTGTAAATGTAATATAAAATCTATTTTTAGAAACTTTATTTTTTTATTATTAAATATTTAAACAAAAAGAACAAAATAAAATGATGAGAATGTTTAAAATGTAAATTTTTGATTAGTCCAATATTACGTTTAACATTTGAGTTTCTGTTTTTTTTTCTTCTTTCATAAATAAGATAATTATTTTAAGTTACACAGTAATACATTAATTTCAGTTTGTCATGTGAGAGTTAGGAAGCAAACTCTCTCCACTTTTATGTTCTACAGGGCACAAAAACTTTGGGGCTCAGGCAGAGAATTTATCAATTGTTATATATTAATAGAAGTAATGAGGATCGAACTCACACCAACCTCACCCTTTGCTCTACAGCCAGTAGGGTGGAGTTGGTGTGAGTTCAATCCTTACTACTTATAATATATAACAGTAATACATATTTATTAAATTTTCCTAGCATTTAAAATGTCAAAAAACTTCTTTTAGCCACTAAAAAAGTCTTTCTTGTGCAATCTATCTTCAGCAAAGGAGCTTTTTTTCAGTAGCTAATTTTAGTAATCCTGAGGGAAAATCAAATGGAATGACTGCACAAGTTTTTTCTCTTATTTTCATCCCTGATAGGGTATTGAAGGATTAGTCATCTCCTTAAACCCTAAATAATACCCTGGGTTCCAGGTTATTGACTGGGTTATTTAGCCTGGTGTGTGTTTGTCCATATCAATCAAATAATTTGAAACTTAGAGTACTAATATTACACAGTAATTGTCAAGTAGTTCTAAAAATAAATTCATCAGTCATTATTTTTTGCTGTCATGCGTACCTTTCTAGAGAAAATGTGTGAAAGTTCGGTAATCAGAATTAATGCCTCTCAATAGTTTGCCAAATTCATCTGCAACTTAAGTTATATTTGCTTAAAATTTGTAAGGGCTTGGCTAACGGAAACTTAATTAAACTTGTAGTATAGATTGTCTCGTGGTGCTTTAAAAAACTTTTTGGATAAGAAGGGGGTATTTCTTGCCTAGCTTATTTACAAAGGTCAGACTATTTATTTGAAGTATATATAAATGACTGGGTGGAGAGCGGTGTGACCAAATTGCTCCTTCCTAACTACCTAGATGGTTATTATTTATACTTGTTTACAAAAAAAATATTTCTTAGTGAGGTATGGGATGAATTCTAATGGATATCTCTTTGTTGAAAAGTGTTTGAAATGATGTCATTACACAATAGTGTTTTTCACAGACAGTAGACAAACCAAATCATACCTAAATCGGCCTGGTAAACTAAGGATTGTTTCCTACTAGAGTTAATAGGAGTTTATCAATCAGTTTTCATTTTCCGAAAATCTAGTTTAGATGTAACAAGTTATAGTTAATAACTAGTTATTCGGAAAGTCGGAAGGTTGATATGTAACTAACTTCTAATTTTTGGATTCCAGAAAATAGAAGAAACCTTGTGACTAATTAACAAAGACTTTATTTGCTATAATTTTAACTTAAAGATACCAACTAATCAAGGAGCAAATTAACGAGAACAAAGTTGGTAGCGATAAAATTTTGAGCAAAGGTGTTTATACTTAGTGTGTGCTAGTATTTTAATGTTTTCATTGGGATATTTCTTGTCTGTTATCTGCCATAAAAACAAATAAGAAATCTTTTTTGTTTAATATATCAGTTTTGAGATCAGGATGCTTTCACTAGCAACTAAAGCACTGTATTTGGTTGTTGCATAAACACGGTTAAAACAACGTCCTTTCTTTCGCAAACACGTTCCTGAATTAAACAAACTAAATTTGACTTGCAAATAAATCAACATTTATAGTTGTAAACAAGTGAATAATGCAAAATAATGCAAGATTCAATAATGCAAGATTCAGTTCTAAATCAGTTCACATTTTTATAAATTTTCAAATCAAATTAAGGCTGGTGATGATAAACCCAGATTAGTATTTGATACTCCTGTCTGCTTACTGTAATAGTAGATGTAAGCATTCTTGAGTTAGCTTCCGTCTTCAAAATCTGTATTTTTTATGACATTTCTTTATTTTGATTTTTGATTAATAAAATACAAGGAATAAAACAATATCGTAAAAGGAACATGCTGCTATAAAACCAAAATACCCACAAGCAAAGTTAAAAAACTATCTAGAGTGAAGAAACATTTAAGAAAAAACTTAACAATACTTTAATAAAAGTCTTGGCTCATGCTGCAAATATTTGCCGTAACAGTACTCTACTGTTTATCCTGCAACTGGACTAACTTTTATTTTATTTAACTACTAAACCTTTTCCAAACTTATAAACATAGTAAATGTCACTTTTGAAGAGGAACAGGCTAATCACAGTGCTTCCAGAGATGTGGCAATAAGAGGACACTTGCCTAGATTTGAACTGAGGCCCCTTCAATTATGAGTTCAATGTGCCACAACTGCATGGATATCTGCAGAAGTTAAGTGTTGCCTGAATGTTGTTCTTCACCTACCACCTATCTTTTCACATGCCTTCGCTTCTAGGGGTCTGTGGAATACATTGGTGCTGCTTGACATTTATAGTAATTAAAAGTTAATTAATAATTAATTTACTTTTGTTTTTAGGAATTTTATGACCACGTAGAAATTCTATGGAAAGATAAAGGAGTCCAAGAATGTTTCGAAAGGTCTAACGAATATCAACTAATAGATTGTGCACAATAGTAAGTTTTTATTTTTCTATCTGAATCTGGATCAACTATAAAAAATAACCTTACCTGCAAAATATGATGGATTGATAATGTTTGCTCAGCTTTTCTAGCTGCAGACTACAGGCCTTGGAAAATGAGGAGCCCTATCGGGAACGGGCGCCTCTTTGCACCTCAGGGCTTAATTGGGTGCCAGAAAGGTTTTTTTGGGAAATCTTGCGGCTAAGGTAAAAGAAAAATCTCATTCAATAATAATGAATATATTTTAAAGGACCTCGTTATTGTCCAGTAATGTGTCGTTATTTCTTTTCTTACAAATCAATTCACAAATGAAAAACAAACTTTTTATTTTATTGACTTGCATTAGATCATCTTCTACTTTAAATGTTCTCACACATGCTCTTTTTTCATTTTTGTTCAAATGTCATTGTTATATTTTTACTTGTTTTCCTGTGAAGCAGGAATCAGCAAATTAATCCAATCGATGTTAACATTAATGACGCCCCTCCCTTGATTTCACTATCACCCAATCCCTTCGGTGACTTTTAACATTTATTTATAGGCAACACAATGGTACAAAAAAATCTAAAAAGAGTTGTGCCCATTACCCATCATTTTTCCTCAAATAATTAATTTAAAACAATAGGTGTTGATAATCAATGCACAAGGCTCAGGAAGATTATTTTTGAATGTATTGCAACATCTTATGTCAAATAGTAATAGTTTAACTGCTCAGTGCTGCCTTTCGCTCAATATGTGTGAATCTGATGAAAATAGCAAAAACGTGGGAAAATGTCAAATTGTGACGTCATCCCGGACGCAACGTGAAAACGTCAGACTTATGATGTACCACTGTGCAATGTTTTATGATGTAAGCATAACATTATCACATATTTTGGAGGTGTGGTACTTTGTACTTTGTGAAATGAACATCCGCATCAGTGACCTAACGCGTTTAGTCATGTGACTTGAAAAACTGCTAATTTCGGGCATCTGAGGTGTACCTATTTAGATGTGTGATTTGCTGTGCAGGGATATAATTTTTTCGAGCCATGGACTTCTTTTGAGATTGATGAGTTCTTTATGTGTCACCATTATTCAGTTTTTTGTGCTTTTTCTATTGCCATCCACTCACTGTTTATAGATTTAATGTTAAGATATTTTTCATGTTTTGAACTAGAAATAATGCATAAAATTACAATACATTAGTCCACTCAGGAAAAAAGGAGTTGTACTGTTTTATTTTGTTTATCCAAAATCATTCAGTTTCTCCATTGTAAAATACTTCACAAGATAACTCTTGTTAAAATCAGCTAAATTTCCATGAACAAACCTGAAATATGCACATGCAGGAAAACTGGCGGTGCTAAGTTGGTCCCTCTTATAATGCCGTTTTGTGTTGGTCCTTTTTATGTATAATACGTGTTTTCACTAGAATTATAGCATGGGGCGAATTAACAACAATAACGTCGGTAGCGAAAAAGTTTTTATTCCTGCATTCTGATCAGTTTTGCCCTAATTGCTAGTATTCTCGAGTGTTTATCGAGCTTTTTCTTGTATGATAAATCTGCAATAAAAACAAATAAGAATTATTTTTTGTTTAATAACAGAGAGAACTTTGAGATCGCGATTTAAACTTTTTTTAGTCATTCTGCTATTGCGAATTTGCAAAAACAGATTGTGAATTGCGATTCGCAATCCCTTAATTCGATCGTTGTATGGAGTATAGAAAAAATATGCAGGAAGTTCTTTGATGGGGATTTGTCAAACTAAAGTCGCTGGATTGCTTTCAACATTATATATGATATGCTTAAAGAGCTTTCTGGATAATGAACACTGATAGTGCACTAAGGCATTTTAAGGAATTTCTTTGCATTTTTAAGGGACTGTCTACAATTATCCTTCTATGGTTTTGAGTGTTCTCTCCGTAATTATATTCTCCAAATTGTGAGTCATGATAATAAAGCACCGTTAAGTTATTATTGCGGTTTTCTTATGGCCTAAATTAATTGGTGTGTTATCATGAATTTTCAGACAATTAATTTTAAAAGTTGGAGATGGTCTTGAAGGTATGTCAGTAATTATTTAAATTGCTTTTGCCAATTAACTTTATTGAATTATAGCAAAAATGGTAGATTAATTCATTATCTTCAAAAAATGTCCTGTCTTAATTGTTATTGTTAATATAGGTGTCACTAAATATTTCTCACTGAAATGATACCTACAAAAATATTTTAAAACAATATTGGAAATTCTCCATAGTAGTCATGGCGACCACAGTCCTGGAAAATCCTGTAAAAGTCCTGGATTTTGGATTTTGTCCTGGAAATCTGAATAAATTTTTGATTTGTCCTGATATTCTGTACCTACTTGCTGCTTCAATTTTTTTACTCCGCTCTATCTCCTTACTGCTTACTGAATTTTTACTGCATAAGGCTGATGTTAAAAATTGATTTTAAAACTGAAAATCCTGATTCTTTTAAAATAACTCTGTTATTGTCCTGGAAAGTCCAGGATATTCTTCCAACAATGTCCTTTACCAAAACAAATGTGATAGAAAAAGACTGCCTATGAACGACGAACTTTTGGGAAATATGTGTTATTTAATAAGAATCAAAGAGAATCTCAATTCACACACATATCCTTGGTTATTATTTTACGTACGGAAGCAGCCATCTGTACGTGTTCTTCAAATTATGTGTTCGGTAAATATTTGAAAAATTCCTACAGAAGCGTC
>JAUCNQ010114156.1:0-11323 GCA_032352715.1 Bougainvillia muscus | reverse complement strand
TCTATTGTTATCACAATTTGTTTTGATAATTCAAGCAGTGACATCGTCTTATTAAACAATAGACATTAATTATTACCCCGAGAATTTAAAATAACTTAATGCAAATTTGCAAATGAACAATACGGGTACCAGTTTTACAAACACGGATAGTACAATAGAATTTGACGCATAGTTCATCTTTCTTTTTTATATATCTATGGTATGCTTGCAATGTTATCATACTAGTGCTATCTGCTGCACAAAATTACCGTTATTGTTGTCAACAGTAGGTAATTAAAAGTAACCCCGAATTGCGTTTTTATACCAAAACTAGCTATTAGCTCGGACATAGACGCACCTTCATGCCTCCCTCAAGCCTGCAATCAAAACAATATAAAATCCAGGAAGCCCAGAAGTTATAGTTGTGGGCAAGCCATCTAAAAAACAAGAGGATAAACAGCAACAATTAAAATAGTGAGATAAAAATAAAGAATCCAAACACAAGCAAGTGACCAGATGCAATTAAAACTCTAATTAATTAAGAAGAAATAATCCAAGATGTACTTCTGAAATCGATTGAATAATCAACACCTCCCTCTTTCTATCACAAATCAAACTTTCAAAATCGCAACCACGTGCAGCATGGTCCTGCCGTGTGTAACTACTCCACAGCAGCGGAACAGCCAAGCAACGAAATACACCATAAAATACAATAATAATTACACCATAACAGATAGTTTGCATTATCTGCGTGTTTGCCTTTTTGTGTTTTTTCTATCATGTGTCATGGGAAAGAGGAACTGATACGCTGATAGTTTCCTTGGTTGAGACTTATTTCGCTGTTCTCTCTGGCTGTACTCTGTGATACTGTTACGATTTTCCAGTTAGCAATAATGAGTAAAGTTCGACCACAGAAAAACCATTGGGCAAACTGCCCATGAAATAAGCCCCAGGACCCAGGAGAAGGTTGGTCAATGGTTATCAGTCTCAATGGAATTAACCAAACTGGGAGGTCTACTGACAAGCTAGAAAGCAACTGACGTATATTACAAAGTTAACATGCTGGTAGGAGAGGGGAGAAATTCTGTCTTGGATTTTGAAGTGCTATGCATAGTATCTTTGCACAAACACGCCAATAACTAACAATTTAATTTCAAATATAGCTTTTTCTTATAAAGATCTTTTTTTTTTTTTTGAAAATGAGAACAAACTATTTTTGTGCTTACCAGGTGGAAATTCTGACACATACTTGACCGAGTTTTACACAACAATAACAAGGTTTAACCCCTTTTTGACCCGCAAATTTCACAGAAATTAGATGAAAGTGACCAGCGAAAACGAGAAAATGACTAGTGAATCTCGTTTTGCAAATCCTTAATTCGTACCCTGGTTGACATGCTTACTGTATGTATATGTTGCCTAGAATTATTTTCACTTGTGGTTTGAAAACAACAGTCACTGACAAAAGATTTGAGTTTGTGATTTAAAATAAGTCGATAACCACACATTATTTAACAGTAGATGATATCCTAATCTTGAATATCAGATAGCTTCTTCTTACAAAGAACTCTGTGGTTATGGATAATGTACACAAACAATTTCAGTGTAGTATATACTGACAGATAATTAGGCGTAATGGTAGGGTGGGACCCACTCAGTCTTTAGCATCAGTTAGCGTTTTAAAAAAATACCAGCTGCTGAATAAAATTACTGTAGGCTACTGCTTTTTCAGGCAACGACAATAACAGCGGCAAATAATGGTCGACAGCTTTAAACTACTGTCACCTACTGTTTTTATCCTCGAAAATGACAGTCACTAGCTGAAAGCATCAGCATCAACAACTAAAAAAGCAGTCAACAACTGTTGCGTACTGCTTTCTTTATTCTGTGAGTAAAATCCACAGTCACCAACTGAAAACATATAAGTGCCTGGTGTAAAAATGTCAGACGCCAACCTACTACTCAATCAAGAACTAACCATTACTGTTACGTAGTGTATTTCTAGTCGTGAGTAATAATCACAGTTGCCAACTGAAATGATATCAGTCAACGACTAAGGGCTCGTTTACATAGGGTTCATTTCGCCCGAAATGAAATTCTAACCATACCTGTCTCTGGTCAAATCTTCGTGTGCGTTTACATGCTCAGGGCGAAATGAGCTCATTTCGGGGTAAATTTCATTTAGGGGATCGAATCCCCATGTAAACACATTAAACCGAAATGAGTTTTACTGCGCATGTCAGTCTGTGAAACTTGTTTTGTTTTTATCGACCATTTACAACGAACGTATCATTACAACCACTCCGAAATGAAATAGATTTTTAATTTCAACCGAAATGAAATGTGATGTAAACAGTCAACCGCAATGAGTTGAAATCTCATTTCGGGCGAAATTAAATTAAATGTAAACGCGCCCTAAGAATAACAGTCTCAATAACAACTCTTCCTATAGGGATTTTACGAGATCCAAAAGTTTACAAAATAGCGGGCGCAAAGCATTCATATGTGACGAATTGAATTCTGTGGAAATCAGGTTAAAAAGCAGTGATTTGTAAAAAATCAGGTTTTATTCGACGTTTTGGCCATTAACTTAAGCCATCTACAGGAATGTTTTTAAACTAACTTGAACGCCCAACTGGCCCAATTTGTTTTATTGTTTGTTTTATGGATGACTTGAGAAATTTTATTTTTAGGAGGTTGTGGAAGAAACCAAGTGTGGAAAATCACAAGATTTATTGGATGTTTTCTGGATAAAATCTGATTATGTCTTAAGGAATATACCTTCCAATCATCCACTGAGGAATTTGGCAATATTCGATCTCATTATTTCAGAAGACTTTCTACCACAAACCACTATTGATTGTCTTGATTCTGATAGAAAGGTAGAACTTTGTGATATTAAAGAGTTAAAAGAAATTTGAGTCGAAAATGAAATGCAATGTACGCCTACAAAAAGTAAATAATCATTGGAAAGCTAAGATCATTACTTTCTACTGATAAGGCTTTTCTACCTTGTTTTCAGTTGTATGCGTTTTTGGTATGTTTTTGCAATTTTAAGTTACTTTATCACCCATACCTATCTAAAATGAAGTGGGAAAGCAAGAACTTTCTAGTTATGGCTAAAAGCTTTGCTTACTATTTTCAATTTTTTTTTCATTTCCGGGTGTAGTATTTAAATTCAAAAGTATGCAAAAGTTGCATTTTCTTCCATTAATTAGTTTTGATTTAGAAATAGAGAACTTTTAGTGATTAGATGACTAGATGAAAGTAATGAAAGATTTGCACTTGTACTCCATTCTCCAATTTCCAGTTGTTTCTATAATACAAAATTATATCATTGGATAGGTCGGATTTGGGAGAATTCTTTAAGATTTCCGGGGGTTTTAATTGTGTTTTTTTCTCCCTTGTATCCCTTTCTGCAGGTTGTCTAATAACATCCTGCAAGGCAAAGCATTGTTTTACACAGTGTTTGTCTGTTGTTTTAATGCTTTGAAGCTGCACGGATCATAACGAAATAAGTAAAAACTCAAATCCAATCTGGAAACAAGGATATCGGTTCAATAAACAAGGATGAAAGAGTTATTCCGGATTTCTTGCATAAGGTTTTTAACCTAAACAGGACCAAGAGGAAGTATTTTAGGAAGCTAAACAATATCTTTTCACTCCGCAAATGCTTTTTCCAACAATCTAGAAGCTTGCAATGTCAAAATATCCCCTTAGGCACCAACACCATGTGGTTACCTCACGGAGAGTTACTATATTTTAAATTTTTCAGGATTTTTATAAAACCAACTCTTTTATCCTTGATAAACTTAATGCTGGATAGATAAGAGATATGAAGCATAGTCAAAAGACAAATTTTCTAACAACAGGGGTTGTTTCCAAACATAACTTAACTAACCTGAACAATGTTGTTACAATGTGACCATTGAATGGAGTTGAAATTAATCATGCAATGATAAACATCAAGACCTAATCCTGTATCACTTTGTTAATTATTCTCATTCAGCCTAAGGCAATGCAATGAATATCAATTTCAGTTACCTTTTTTCTATATATACTATTAACGTAATAACCTTGGAAAACACAAATGTGAGTTCTAATTTATAAAAGTTAGGTGTCTTAGGTAATGCTTTTCGTCTATGCTGTTAGTATTCCCATAAGACTGATAAAACAATGGAATCATAGGATTGACCGACTAGCAGTAGATAGCCACATGTGTCATCATCATACATACAAAAGCAATTAAGAATTAATGATTTTGAGTCGCTATTCTATTGCTGTGACTAAGTGAAAGCATGTTCTGAGTCCGCCTCTGATACATACTTTAACCTAGCCAATACAATGAAATGGAGAACAAAAGTCGTCCATTTCTTAAAAGCGTACTAAATGGTCGTTAGCCAGTGACTTTGGTTTTAAACATGTGACCGATAATACAATCATCCTCATATAAAACCTCGTCCCCAGAAAAAATTCGAAGAAACTGTAAAAAAAGCGAAAGGCCCTGGGGACGAGGTTGGGATCTTCGAGTTTCTGACGGCTGCAGACACTACGAAGAAGTCACAACTCAAAGTCTATAATGATCAAGTCTTAAGTCTATAATGATCATGCGCGCTGTAAAAAAACCGTTACTCAGATCATTAAAAACCAAATCGTTAGGCTTGTGGCTCTCCAGCTGTTAGTTGTGTAATTTCTAAAGTCTGTTTAACAAGACTGTAGAAGCGATACTCTAAGCCAGAGCTCTAAGAATCGACATAATTAGTGAAGGCTAACGAGCATTTGTTAAACCATAAAAATTTGCTAGGTTTAAGCATGTTCGGTCTCCGTCCGCGTGCCAGAACAGAGTAATTGACGTCTTTTTTATGTTCGTTTCCTTGAATCTGCTTGATAATCATATTTTTACTACTAAGCAGGAAATACTCATGCTAGTCGCTCAACCCTTTGATTCTATTGTTTTATCAGTCTAATGGGAATACTGACTGCACAGACGAAAAGCATTACCTAAGACACCTAACTTCTATAAATTAGAAATCACATTTGTGTTTTCCTAGGTTATTACGTTTATTATTGTAAATATCTGGACCTGGCTGCTTTGCCAAGAGTGAGGAAAAGTCCTATGGGATAAATATATGATAAATATGTATTTATTTTTCATTTCAAATCTGTGTATACGAGAAAAATCCTAAGCTTATCAATAAGAAAATATTTTCTTAGTATTCGGATTAGAATTTTTTTCTTATTTAAAGCTTTTTTTCTTCTTAACATGAGAATTGAAAATTTTGCTGTGTATTGTTAAAAAAGACTATCCTACCTAATTATTATGAACTATGTGCAAATGATAATGAAACATAAATGCAATAAAATTCATACCCTCTATATTATAGAGCGAATTCAGTTATTGGCTGTTTGACAAAATTGCAAGTTTATGTTACGACATGCTTGATACTCACAAAGAATACAGAAGATATCTAGATAATTTGAAAATTATCAACATGTTACCCAATAATGGCGAAATAAGAGAATCAGCTGGAGAAATTACGAAAGGCTAGTTCCCTTTTTTACTTCCCTTTATTTGAAGCAGTTATCGTTTTAGCTTATGATTTCTAACGTATGGGTTTGGTATTGAAACCGATCCACTTTAATCAGCACAGAATGGACTAAAACATTTAAAATGCCTGAATCAATTGCTATACCTCTTATTTTTACTACCGGCTATGCTACCATCGTTTATAGTCCGCTATTTCAGTAATACAAGTTTAGTTGGGGATACCATTCAAAACCGAATGGTAATGGCTATTCCACGACCATATTGTACGTTTTAATAGTTTGATACATAAATGATGTCATGACACACAGACATTTTTACCTAGGAAGAATTTAACGATGTTTTCATATCTTTACAAACTTAAAACCTTTCGTCTTGTTTCAGGTGATTCAGTCGATGACATTTTCTTACCACTGGAAGTTGATTTGCGTTATTATACTGCATTGCTACAAGATATTCCATATGGAAGTGATAGTGTACCATACATACTAGATTGTTTGTTGGAACAAGTTAGTTTTTTGTGAATTATTTGAGTACACTATCATGTTATGTCTCTCTTGTCAATCATAGGGTTTACAACCCAACTTTACAATCCATCAAGTCTTTTTTAGTCTACATACAGGAAATTTTCTTGGAAACAACATTATTTTCTAATCAAATATTCAATGGAAAATAACTTTATTTATTTATCAATATAACTTATACAAGTAATATAGTCAGGATAGTAAGATGTATGTGAGCAGCCAACTCATGCAGTCATGGCTTTTGATTAACCATAGTGCCTTATTCGTACTGCTGTTTGTACAAATCCAAGGCTGATAGTATAAAATCTTCGTTAACTCATACTAACAAGGGTGATTGGGGTGGGTCACAAAAACACACTTTCACACCTCAACCGCCCTGTCACTATCAGATCACGTGATAAAGCAAAGAACACATTAGATTTAATATAAATAAATTAATTACTGCAGGTGTAAATAATTAAAAAGACTTGATATGAAAAACTATTTAAATCGTTTTCTGTTTAGGTAGTTGCAAACACAGACGGTCCAAATCAAATGCAAGATGATAAGGAAGTGAAAGATAGTCTTACATCTGTTATCAAAAATTATTTGACTATGCAAACAGCATCACATAGTTCATGCACCCCACAGGTAACTGTCAAGAAACAGCAACCAATATACTGAAAACTTGTATGTAGGTCTTTAATATAACTTGTTTTTTGTTGTTGTAGATATCATCTTGCAAATTCCAAATAAAATAACATTTTCCTGCCATCTAACAACAAAATTTAAATATGGTGTTATAACTCAACTTAATTTCTTAATTCTAATTTTAATTACTAGAGAATAATCCTCCCTTCTACTTCAGCCAATATATAATAATGTATATAATTTAAAATATTCTTAAACCACAACTAACTTCAAAATGTTTTTTTGATAAATCTGCTCTAAAAACGGCTTATTTCTTCAAAATTAGGCCCAACATGATATTAAGTGTTGCACCCATTAAGGTTTTTTTGCTTTCATTGCCGTCAGATTGACCTTCACTTGTGACGTAACATGTGCGAAGTTTATGGTAAGAGTAGACAGAAAGCGCCTGCTTACTCTGTGTTTTTACGGAAAGTAGCGATGTGTTTTTGTTCAAGTCTATGAATAGTGTGGAGAAGCAGTACAGTATACTCAACGTAGTTAAGGTTTCATTTAAAATTGTCCAGGAATTAATTGAAATGAAATGGGTCCTGAAGGAAATAAATGTTCTTTAAATTTTTGTACGTCCAAAGGAGACAATTTGCGTTCCAATTAATAATTCATGTTGGCAGATGTAAAAATCTGAATAAGGTAAATAAGCTAAAAACGTAAAACCGACGGTACCATTTTTTTCATTTTACCGAATTTTAACACATTTTTTTATCTGCCAGCATTTTTTCTCAAACTGCATATCGAAATTGAAGTGAAAAGTCCAAAACAGTTTTTCAGAATTGCAATTTGGCCATGCAAGGCTATAAGTCAAAATAATAGGAACCTTCATTTTCTCTGTTTCTCTGGCTCTAAAATGGACTAAAGCCGATTTATTGTGAAGAGAACATCTTAATGCATCAGATAGAATACAATTATAAAAGTTGTCAAAATGAAATAGTAAGTCTAAAAAGACTAATCAACTTTGAATACAACAGATCGTACTCAATTTGATAAAAACAACGTAAATTTTCTCTTACTGCTACCTTAACATGGATTTACCTGGATTTTCACTGCCAGGGAAAATATTCCGGTCACGGTATCGTTTTTCAGGTAATGATAAATACGTTCTTCTGCAAAGTTTCAACTTTTAATCTTAAATAATGAACGGAACACTGCAGTTGGGGATAGTGCTGTAAATTGAGAGGTGGTTTCAATCATTAGCTAGTAATTCTAAAACCGCCAATGATATAGAGCTGAAATTTTCACATACGACGTAATATAGATAAGTATTAAAAGTGGCAAAATGTCATATCAAAAACGTAAATACACCAGAAGTTATAGGGGGTTAAACATGGCGCTGGGACCGGGACCAACAAAAGCAAGAGTGTTATTTGTTATTTATTATTAAAGACAACATTTTTAAACAAAAAAGATTCATCTTTCGAGTGCTGAAAACCTCTCTTCTCTAGCGTGAGTAAAACAATTTAAATCTTTGAGCAAAGTTCAGCTATTTTCGATTTTTCCACATGTAATTTCGGTTAAAGCTCAAAAATCGAAAATTGTGACCATGTTGCTATTACGTGAATTCGCCGTAGCGTAACGCCAGTGTACTACTGCCCTCCCTCGATGGAGCGCATTTATAATTATTTTATAAGTTTAAAATAAATTTTGTTGATCTCAGGGCAATGTTTTGGACGTGACTATCACATTCAATTATGGTCTAAATTTCTTTATTTGAACTATTCTCAAGTGTCGGGCAACCGCAATGAATTGTTGCTTGTAAAAGCAAGAAATAACACCGTACCACTCACGTTCACACTCTTTAACGGTATTTTTTAACTGTGCCCTAGAGATTTTAAAAATTATGGTTGTTTATTTCAGCTGATCGGCACTACAAAGCAAAACAATGTAATTTTTATGCTTTAGTAGCACTGTAAAGTGTTTTCCCCTGACTGTCCCAGCCGGTAGTAGTATAGGTTAGGTGAGTACACATATAATTTTCATCCATAGGATTTTACAGAAGCTGCTTTGGATGCAAAGAAAACATATGAAGTTCTTTATGAAGGAGATATTTCCAAGATGGGACAATTCCACTTATCTACTTTATGCAAAGATAAATTAGCTAGTATTGAGAAAAGACTACAACAATCACATCTCTATTCCAGATTTCTAAGCTTTCTTCAGTCTTTGCAAGATGAATGGATTGACAACTTGGCTCGTCGCCAAAACCTTTATAACTTATGTACCGAACAGTTAAATCTTTCATCTGATCAATTTGACAACATTATCCAGAAACACATTTTTGAGTGTTTACCTCTAAAAACTGCTTTGGACTCAGGTATTTCTTCAGGAATGGATGCTTTCGAAGAAAACACAAAAACCATGAAGAATAGATGGGATGACACTTGTTTAGAAATCCTCAAAAAGAAAGACGAAGGATGTTTAAACGAGTGTTTCAGGAAGCTTGATTGCTATTCATGGTTGGAGAAATTCGAACCAGAAGTTTTTCTACAGGTAAATCAGCTATAAAATGTGCACTATCTTCTATGTATCATGCATTCCCTACCAGTTCTTTTAAGGAGTTTTGAGACTAACACATTCAGGTAAAACAATCTAAAATATTTTAGTGGGTGATATGTAAATATCCAGTGAATACTGCCATTCCATTTTTTTCAATTTCTTCACCTCTCCCAAGGCTATCACTGGTAATGAAAGTTATTACCATAATCTTGATAGTCTTTGTTGCCCCTATTCATATATGATGCACCTCGAGGATGTACTACTATTTATCTAGGGCACTATAATAACAAGAGTAGATAACACATTACGTATATACATTAACCTTGGCGCTATTTTCTCAAAGTAAATGAAAACATTAAAATTACTTGTTTCACTTTATTTAACACAATTTTTCTTCTTCTTTTTTTTCTTTTCTTTTTTTTTCTTTTTCTTTTCTTTATAATTTAACACAATCTTCTTTTTCTGAACACAACATAAAATCTAAAATTTGCCATTTATTAGCACATGGACGAGGCAAGTTGATGATGCCCCATATTTAGTCATTGTGTCTGCCAGTTGGCAACGATTATCAACCCATATGACTTTAATTTCACCAAGCTTAATCATTTCGCAAAGTCTTGCAATATCCACTCTTAATCTCAAATCTTGTATAATTTTAGAGCTATGAAGGTGTTCTACCAAGGATTTGTTGTCAGTCTTGCATATGACAAAAGGAGCAGCTTTAAGATTAAATACTTCTTTTATCATTGCAGCGACAAAGTATCCAGCATCAGCAGACTCACAAAGAGCCATTGTTTCCGAGGCTAATGGACTTTCGGTAATACGATCAAGCTTTTTAGATCTCCAAGTTACGGGTGCCACTCTATTATTTCCACATAAAAATACAATATGTGGTCCTTGAGATGCACCGCTTGGTAAACTAGCATGCGTTGCATCGCCATACACCATCACATTCAAATTTTTAGGATTGCCAAGATCAGGAAATACCAGACGTAACTTTGATAATTGTAATTTCTTGACAGCTTTATTTGCTTCAATTACATTTTTAACAGTAGGACTTTTACCATAATGACTGATACGGCAACTATCAAATGAACAATTTGGTCTTGTTTGAGATGTGACCCACAATAATTGACCACTTAGCGATCTTAATAAACCTTTTTCTTCTTCAATCAATAAATCTTCTTTCTCTGCAAACCTTTCCAGTGAGAGTTCAATTGGTTTGAGAGTATCAATATATTTGTTCTGATCGATATAAACTTCAGAGGATGTTTGTACAATATTCAAACCAATATACCTGAACGCTCCATTTTCTTGTTTGCTTATTTTGAAATTTTTTACTAATTCATCAGTAACACATTCTTTCCACTTCACAGTGCCACAGAAAATCATCAACATGAGTTACAAGAATGCAATAAAGCGCATTGTTCATATCATGCCATAGAAGCATTGTATTATCATAAAGACTTCTCTTCCCACCAAGATCTGTTAAAACTTTCTCAACTTGATTGTACCATTCTCTTGGAGCATCGTTCAATCCATATATACAGCGTTGCTGCTTCCAGATTTGGCCTTCTTTTGAAAATTCTGTTGGTGGAAAAACAAAAACGTCTCTTTTGATATCATTTCCTTGTAGAAACGCTGATGTAATATCAAGAGCTTTTAATTCCCAACCCATTATAGTGGCTGATACAAATACCATTCGTAGAGATTGACGACTACATGTTTGAGAATCTGTCCTACCATCTACATTTTCTTCAAAACCTCTAGCTACTAGACGAGCCTTTAATTGTTTACTACCATCTTCTCTCTCTTTTTCGGTAATAACCCACTTACAAGATACGTTTTTTTGACCACAATCATTTACCCATTTATAAATGCAATGATCATATAAATTGATTAATTCTTTTTCTTTTGCATCAATTACTGCCAGACGATATTCTTTTCATCTGCAGTTAATCTGTTAAAACTTTCTAGATTAAACACAAAATTGCAGTTCTCATCAGCCAATACAGTCAGCAGAATACAATAATGACCAGACAAGTTGCATTTTAGTTGCACTACTTGATCATCAATGAAAGCTTTATGACTTGAAAAA
>JAUCNQ010114134.1:0-11324 GCA_032352715.1 Bougainvillia muscus | reverse complement strand
TGTAACACTTACGTGTTACAATAACACTTCATCTAAGATGAAAATTAAGCGAATTGCTAAGCGAATTTAAGCGAATTTTTGAGACGGTTCCTAACGAAATAAGTCAGATGATTAAGGATTTAATCAATTCTAAGCAGTTACCTCAGATTTTATCCTAACATATTAATCACGATTTAGTCTAATTAACGAGTTTACGCACAGTCTAATCTACGACGGCATATTCACAAAGGCGAATTTTACGTTGCCGTCGTAGATTAGACTGTGCGTTAACTCGCCACTATATATGAACAACAGGACAGAAGAGGTTAATGAACTGAGACTGATTAATAAAACATTCTGTCACCTTTTGAACCAGAGAATATATGAGTCAGGTAGAGTGTTACTCCCTCAAAGAAATATTTCATTATAATTTTGATTGGCTAATACTTATGACGTAGGATTTTGAGACTGTTTGTGTAATTAAGTGCTTCCGCATTTATAGAACTGTTCGTAGCTTTTAGTAACAGTAAAATGTCTCCTTCCAAGTATTGGTAGACATAACGTCTCACCAAAACAACTTTTTGCACATCGAAATTACTTGCCCAAAGTTGCTTTTAATGATTATACAAACGGATATGTGCCTTAAAGTCTCACGACGTCATACAATTTGAATGAGGTCATTTCTTTGCATTTGTAACTTAAAACGTACATGGATATGTATTGTTAATGTCAACCTGTTTGTTATAGAACAGTGGGTGACCATTTCATTAGGGACCTTCCAAAAAATTTGTATCATAGTAATACAAACCATTTTCATCACAGTAGAATGTTTTATGCAAAAAAACACTCCTTCTATATGAAAATTGATACGAATTCCCATACGAATTTTGTGGACGGTCCTTTATCGTATACAATAATGCCATCAGTAGTGAAATTTCTGGCATACTCCATACCAAGTAGATACATAATAGGTCATGATGTGCCAAAGCGTAAGAAAACGGCAACCTTACTTGATTAAGAATTGTTCCAACAAAGGATCTTCTTTCAGGAGAACTGCATAAAACAATGAAAGCATTCTGTTTGTCCGATTCATATTTGTATCCATGAAATCCCTAAAATATATAATCTCCTATGTAAGAACGCCCGTTAATAAAATGTGTTTAACGAACTATACCATTTTCATCTCAGACAGGGTGGCCAGATAAAATTTCTTAGAAAATTCCAGCCTTTTTCCCCCAATAATAGATCATTATATTTTTGTATTTTTACATGGCTCGCTCCGCCAAGAAAGAGATAGGCCCCACGGGGTATAAATATATATTTTTTCTTTAAAAAAAAAAAAATAGATCATTTTCCAGCTTTTTCCCTCATAAAAGTATATAAAATTCCAGCTTCAAGGGGAAAAATGCTATGAAAATCCAGCCTATATTTTACGAAGTCGACTCAATACGATGAAATCACCGAGACATTTCAGACGACTGTGTAGCAAAATTAGGCCTGTATCTATAGCAAACTTAGCTGGAAGATTTGCACAAGAAAAGGTAATCCGAATGGAAAATTTTGACATTACATGCTTCTAGATCGTCGGAAAAAGCATTTGCAGAACAGAAAACATTATAAGCAAGTATATCATTTATGACAAGGTCAAAAATATTTATTTTTTTTCCAGCCTTTTCCAGACAAAGGCCATGCAAACCCTATTCTTTTCCAGCTTTTCCAGCCTTTTTTGCAAAAAGGACCTTTTTCCAGCATTTCCAGCTTTTCAAGCTTTTCCAGCTTATGTGGCCACCCTGTCAGAAGAAGTGTCGTTGTGCATACAAATATACACCAAGACACTTCTCCATATGTAATTGATCCAATTTATAAAACAGATTTGTTAGAAATGAATAAGCTGATCAGAATTTTACCTACCTTATAAGAGTATTTGAAAGTTGATCTAGCAAAGCTGTAGCAAGATCTTCACCAAGAACTCGTAAGAAAGTAACAGCTATATCGTGATAACCCTACATAAAATAAATCACCTATTTATCAACTCTGAATACATAACTCGAAGGTCAAGTAACTCTGATAAGCTCAATACCAGCGTAAATTCGATTTTAACCAATCAGAATTGATTTTTAACCAATTATGATCAGATAAGTCTGATTTAATTCATGGTTAGGCTAGGCTCTGATAATTATAGATGTTATTAAGGGTTCTTTGAGTAAAATGAACAACTACCCTTGAAATCTCAATCCGGTTTGTCCTGCTTTTGGGAAGATTCCGGCTATGCAATGTCACCTTAATAATTCTTACACAACTTTCAGTGTGTTTGGGAAGAGGGGGAGAGGGTATGGTAAGGGTTCGTCTCAAAAATTCGCTTAAATTCGCTTCATAATTCGTTTTATTTCTATTAATCTTCATCTAAGGTGAAAATGAAGCGAATTGTGAAGCGAATTTAAGCGAATTTATGAGACGAACCCTAAAGCCTATTTGACAAAGTACAAAGTATGCAAAGATGCTTCTTCAGAATGAAAATTGATCGAAATAAAGCGAATGTAAAAAGTGAATTGTTTGAGACAGCTCCTAATTGACTTAAAACCTATGTTGTTACCAACAGGTCAAAAAAAATTCGAATGCGAAGAACCAAAAGAAAAAAAGGGCTACTGTGCTAACTATAAATTTGGATAGCATAGGACGGTAATACCCCCTTGCATTAACAAAGATTACGTAAGGAACGCATATAGTTCAAGAAAGGATTTGGAGGGGAGGGGGGGTAGTTAGAATAGGAAACAACAATGGCTGTTACAGACACAAACCTGATAATAATTTAAACTAGAATTTCTACAGAGAACTCTCATAATGATACTGGTAACTTGTTGCTGCAAAATTCGTTTACGAGACAACCTGATATCTAAAAAAAAAACAATGTTTACAACATTGATCCTCCTATCACGTCTGTTTGCGGTATCAAGTACAGAATTCAAGATGGCGGATAAAAGATCGAAAAACAAAGCGTCTGTGACTTACTCAAAACATTCCACTACTATCAAAAACACAGTTCAGATATAAAGCTGAATCCTTTTGTAACCCCTACATCAGAGATTTCTTATCTTTACACACATGTTTAACATGTATCCTAAATTATAACTGAACCGTAAGAAACTTCCGTCGAAATGCTGGACGTATTCAGCACACCATTTAATCATGGATATATATCTATTATTTTTTATACTATTAAAGACTGAACAATAGGGAAACATACCTCAGAAGGCAGGACAGACATATAAAAAGGTTTAACGAGTGCTATTTGATAGCTAAATAGACTTTGTTTTGGTCTACGATCATTTATCCCAGCCATGGTCAAAAAGACATTTTTGACCACAGCTAGAATATTCTATCACACAGACTACGGCGGGGTAGAATCAGATTTTGTTTTGTCTGGGACTCTTGTCTGGCCCTTTGTCTTCATATAAACATCTACTTCGCTAGGGTATAAACAAGGGAAACGTTGTTATCTCGATTGTTAAACCAAAAATAACCGCTATACCAAAAACATCCACGGCGGATCACGGGAAAGCGGAGCGGCAACAAAACTTAAGCGGGAAGCCCGTTTCTCAGATATGAACACGTGCGTTCCCGCGCTCCATCGGAAAGCCTTTTTAGATTTTGGTTAAAAAGTGTACCCTCTTTCGTTGGTTTGCACAGGCACATGTCTATAAATAAAACTGTATCGATTGAATATTGAACTTAGAAAAGGGTTGAAGATACTTTCAGCGCCTGCTTCCGAGTTGCCGGTTTCTATGCGGTGAAACAGAGCTGCTCCCAACTAGAAGCCTAGTGTAACCAGGGCCTTCTCGTATTCGGTTTGACACGCGCATCGGAAAGAATACGCGGGTAATATTGGTGTTTATACTTGCCAAATTTCAAGCTGATTCAACATGGCATAATCTTGCGCATAGCTGATGAAGTCCGACATTTAAAGCGCGAACGCCAGAAACATCGTGATAACAAAGGTATTTAAACATGAGGTCTTTACTTCAAACTTATATATCTTTGTGTACTATCCTTTGGCTTTCAAATACTTTTTACCGCTTTTAAAAATATTAAGTTAGTGCAGAGTTATAGATAATTTTCTAAGATACACTTTTCGTCAAAATTTCGAAAAAAAATGTGTTCACGTAATTCTGTACTTGACGTCAATTACGAAAACGCAACAGACGTGCTATGTAGGGCTTTAAAGGTCCTTAATACATTTGCATGTTTTCCAAAACAAGTTTTGCAGTTGGAGGGTCTCTTAACCCTTTAAGGTGAGGTACTTGAAATCGTCTTCATACCGCTTTGTCTTATATAGCAAAATGCTGCATTTGAAGTGAGGAATTCAAAAATGACAAAAAACGTATTTTGCATTTTTCTTATCGTAACTCCAGAATTTCTCCTATTTCTCACATCCTGTTTTAATAGCTTAAATTGAGCGTTAAGGCAAAACTCTAGTGGTTCTTGAGATATTCTTAAATAAAGGTTTTATATTTGGTTTCCACCTGGCAACCTTTGCCTGTAAAGTGTTAATAGACATTTACACAATCAAGCTGACAAAAGACATGAACAAAAAGAGGAAAATATATTGTAGAGTTAGGAATAATCACCTAGATAACAATCTACATCACAAACACATGCACGCACTCTAAAATCGTCAATTTACCATAAACCTTTGAATAAGATGTCATTCTCCTATATACAAAGAAGGACCCTATGCTCAAAGTAGAGATTAGTTCCTGTTAGTATTTACGATTAGGAATGGCACAATCTAGCCATACAAGAATGCAGTAACATTGTTTACGAAACACTTATACTACTAAAAAATAAAAATAAATTTCATTTGACGATTATGAAGTTCGTTTAAAAGGAAACGTCAATATTATCCAATGAAATTTCTTTATTTCAATTACCACGTGGAAATCTTCTATGTGATCGGCTAACATCAAGATTCACCTGACGCCACCATTTATTTTCTTGAAATTCTTTCAACTCAACATCAGCTTAACAAAAAATAATGGATATCAGGTAGATGAAAGATTCGCTTAAAATTCGCTTAACAAAGGGACCGTCCACAAAATTCGTATCGTAAAACGAACAATTTTCATCACAGAAGGAGTATTTTTGTGCATACTAAGTATGCACAAAAACACTCCTTCTGTATGAAAATTGATACGAATTTCTTGAAATTCTTTCAACTCAACATCAGCTTTACAAAAAATAATGGATATCAGGAACATGAAAGACTCGCTTAAAATTCGCTTAACAAAGGGACCGTCCACAAAATTTGTATCGTAATACGAACAATTTTTTATTACAGAAGGAGTATTTTTGTGCATACTAAGTATGCACAAAAACACTCTTTCTGTATGAAAATTGATACGAATTTCCATACGAATTTTGTAGACGGTCCCAAATTCACTTTGTTTCTACATATCAATTTTCATTCATAATAAGTGTCTTTGTGCATACTTTTTATGAACAATGACATTTATTCTGAGATGAAATTCAAACGATATGTAAAATGAAATTTTGAGACGTATATAATCTGCACCGTACTGACTGTTGGAAAAAGTATTACTTGTTGCCGTGACCAGACTATAACCAAACACAATGACCAGAACTGGAAGAACTTTTTACAAACAATGTCAGTATTCATGCATGTCTCTGTATAATTTTCACTGAAAATACATCACATGCCTTTGCAGGGACACCAAACGTAAAATATATACCTTTATTCTTTCTTGGATATTCAAAAACATTGACATTGAGTAGTTTGGGCCATACTTTACAACGTATATCATTAGATACACAACCTTCAGTAGATATCATTAACTTCCGTAGTAAATCAACATCCACTGGATCGGATTCTAAAGCATTGTTCAAACGACGAATCTTGGATTTGATAAATTTTTCTGAAAACAAAATCAAAAACTAAATTTCTAGGATCAAGGACAGTATTGGAGAGTAAATTCGAAGGTAGAAGGTAAAAAGTACGAGACATTTTGGGGTGTTTTAATGACCATATGACAATTGCAGTGAAAAAACCTGTTCGAAAATGATTTTCTTTTTTTTGGGGGGGGGGGGTGACTTATTTAGTGAAGTTGTTCGAAAATGATTATCACATTACATGTCCTTGTGTGTATAAAACATTGATAGCATATAATAGGTTTGCACAAACTAAGAGATAGTTGACAAAACTTCGTGCGGAAATTCATTTCAATTTTCATTCAGAAGAAGTGTTTTCGTGTATACTTTGTATGCACAATAACACTTCTTCTGAGATGAAAATGATACGATTTGCAAATATGAATTTTGTAAATGCAGATGTTAACATATACAACCCGAAATACCTCTTTGTGTAACTTTACTATTAACTTTCACATTTCTATTTTTTGCTTTTTGTTTTGTTTTCTTCTGTATATTCACATGTTTATGTTTTACTGAAGCTGTATTCATACTGATCCACCATGATGGAGTGTGTAAGAAATGTTATGATGCCATTATTATTATAAAAAAATTATTTGTATTTTTTACCTAAAAGTTAAACTAATTTTAAGGATTCATTCATATCTTTATTCATAAATTTTACCATTAACTTAGGGATCGTCCACATAAGCTGTGTCGTAATACTAACCAGTTCATACTAAAGGACCGCCCACAAAATTCGTATCGTAATACGAACAATCTTTATCACAGAAGAAGTGTTTTTGTGCATACTAAGTATGCACAAAAACACTCCTTCAGTATGAAAATTGATACGAAATTACATATGAATTTTGTAGGCGATCCCTTTAATACCTTGAGACAAGTGTACACATGTACATATATAAGGAAAATATAAAAGACGTGATTTTAGTGACAATCCATGTTTTTTTGACGACGCTTCGTCCTATACTAAGGACATTTTAAAGTGAGCATACACTGACAAAATTCACACAGATACTTCCTTCTGAACAAAAATCTACCCACAATTTAATAGGATCAAATAGAATAGATATGTTAAACAACAGCAGAAAAAAGTTATTAATGCAAAGATCAAATCACAGTTTTTTTCAGTTTCGTTACTCAATAGATGTTTTAAAAGGGAATTCCCTTACTATCTAAAAGGTACCACCCATTTAATTCGTAATGCATATCTTACCATAATTAATATCAGAAGAGTCGTTGAGCATACAAAGTTTGCACATAGACACTTTTTCTGAATAAAAATTGATACGAATTTCCATAGATTTTTGGAACGATCTCTTACCCTGCACAAAAAGTTGAAGTATTAAGTTCATTAACGTGTGTATAGTGGAGGGGCAATTCATAGAGCAATATAATTATCAAACAAATAGAATTTAGATGAATCAAAAAGATCATCCACAAAATTTTAAGACAAATACTATCAATATTCATCCAAAAGAAGTGTTTTAGTGCATACTGTGTATGAACATAAACACTTCTTCTGAGATGTAATTACTCTGATTTGTGATACGAGTTTTGTGGACAATTCATTCTGGTCAAGACGTACATTAATAGGGAGCTTAAGCGCAGTCTAATCTACGACGGCAAAGTAGAATTAGCCTTTGTGCATATAGGCTACTTGCATTCCATCCTGAAGGATGGAATGCAAGTAGCCTATATACACAAAGGTAAATATCACGTTGCCGTCGTAGATTAGACTGTGTCTATTAACAACAGAAGATTTGTATTTCAATGTTATACAATCTATAGTATAATTAAAACAAAATACATCTTAGTCATACAAAGTCCAATCACTATTCTTAAAAATGCAAATCACTATGCACTTTCTTACTTTTTCAAGGTTTGATTGCGCCTTGTAGTTTTTCCTTTACCTTATAGTGATGAGGAGTAGGACTCAAGATGTCAAACCATTCACAAAATTCGTATCACAAATCGTACCATTTTCATCATATAGAGAAAGTGTCTTTGTGCATAATAAGTATCACAAAGACACTTCTTCAGAAGGAAAATTGACACAAATACCTATATGAATTTTGCGGATGGTCCCTTAGAAATTGGTATTTTGGAGACAGAATGATCATTTTGGAATGTATAACTGAATTAGTGAGTTTTCAGGCCCTTAATAACTATGGCTCAAAGTTTGCCAATGTCTAAAATGCGAATGGAGTTTAAATACTAAACAGGTAGCTGTATAATAAATGAGACACTAGATAAAATTGTAGGAAGTTTAGAATTCCTTGAAGCTTCATAGAACATATAACATTAAATTATGTTTTTATTCAAAAATGAGACGTAGAAACACAAAGTGAAAGTTTCAAAGTGAATAAAATACATTAAGATATTGAATGTCGATATCTTGTCCACATACCGCAATAGACACTAAGGGTTCGTCTCAAAAATTCGCTTTAATTCGCTTCATTTTCACCTCAGATGAAGTGTTATTGTGCATACAAAGTATGCACAATAACACTTCATTGGGGTGAAAATTTTTAATACTGATGGTGAAAGTGCCTCTTTTATGTAAAATAGTCCAAAAAGTACCTCGTTTTAAAAAAAGATAGGAATAATTAGGGCTATTTTTACATAAACACCGTCGTTGTTTGATTAATTGAACACTGCCCACCTATTCTAGATTAGATCATGTGCAGCAAGTCATTGAATAAACATTGTTGAAGTACCGATTATTTGTCCTTTATAGTTAACGCTTGCGATGAATATAGAAAACAAGTATCAATCAAATCTGATTTCTCAGAGTGAAATTTGACAAATTTAATTTGCTTTATAACTAACTAAGGACACGTTTACATGAAGACTTTCTATAGGCGAAATCACAGAAACCATGACAGTTCATTTCGCCCGCAACGATTTTCCATGACGTGTCCTAACTTTTAGTGAGGAAAAGTAGGACTCGAGCTGTCTAACTTCTCGCCAAAAAATAATTCTTGCCACAAATCGTACCATTTCCATCAGAGAAAAGGTGTCTTTGTGCATACTGAAGTATGCACAAAGACATTTTTATTGAATGAAAATTGATATGAAAACAGAAAAACAAATATCGATTAAATCTGTTTACACAGAGACAAATTTGTGTTACAACTAACTCTTAACATAATAAATAAGAAATCGTCCACAAAATTTGTATGGAAATTCATATTCATTTTCGCATAGGAATGACTTTGTGCATACTTATCATGCCCAAAGAAACTTCTTCTGTGATGAAAATGACGATCTCTTATATCTAACAAACTTTTAACATAATAAATAAGGGATCGTCCACAAAATTCATATGGAAAATCTCGTATCAATTTACATTCAGAAAGACTGTCTTTGTGCATACACGCACTAAAATACTTTTTCTATTATGAAAATGGTACGATATAGTATACGAATTTTTTAGACGGTCTCAAAGCCAATGTCTCAAAAAAACATATTAAGAGAATCGCTTATTTCATCTCAGGAATCTTTGTAAATACTTTGTATGCATAAAGATAGTTCTCCTGAGATGAAATGGTACAATTTATGGTAGTTTTATTTACGTAGAGACTATCCCTAATTCCCCTGACTGTATAGAGTATCATAACCAACCACCACGTAAAGCCAAAACAAGATGTAGTACAGATCCACCAGAAACTTTATAGTCTTGTGCAGTTTTGTCATCGTTCCTAAAAATCATTAAAAGTTAATAGTTATTGCCAGGCTTGTTTCAGATAGTAAATAATCGAATTTTCATTCAGAAGAAGTAGTGTCTTTGTCTGCATACTTTGTATACGCATTAATTCTTCATCTGGCATTAAAATTAAACGATTTGTGAAACCCTTATTAGAGCTAAGAATGAGTTTATACAATTACAAAGTAAAAAGTTTTGAAATAAAAGAAACCTGTGTAAAGAATTAAGTTTCATTGTGTACAGGCTGTCATTGTTAACCATTATTATCCAGCTGACTGTCAAAAACTGTATTTTATATACGAAGAATCAAGACAGAAATGATTCTTAAATAACCCTCACGTCTGGACTGTCCGCAAAATTCGTATCACAAATCATACCACATTCGTCAAATTGAACAAGTTATGCATACTTTAGGGTCCGTCTCAAAAATTCGCTTAAATTCGGTTAACAATTCGTTTCATTTCTAATAATTTTCACCTAACATGAAGTGTTATTGTAACACTTACGTGTTACAATAACACTTCATCTAAGGTGAAAATGAAGTGAATTGTGAAGCGAATTTAAGCGAATGTTTGAGACGGACCCTAACTGTAGTATGCGAAAAGACTCTTCTTCTGAATAAAAATTTATACAAATTTTCACACGAATTTTGTGGTCCCTAAAGCCGATTTTCCACTAGGCGAATTTTTTCGATCGAATCAAATCATTTCGAAGGAACACATGCGCAGTTAAAAAATTACGCAATAATAATTCGTACATCGAATTCACTTGTCGAATTTTGTAGTAGGATTAAATCCTACTTTTTTAATAAAAAAAGTCGCAAACTAATTAAAAGCCTCAAATATTAATTTCTTTATTATAGTCTATATACTTCGTATCAATGCAACAGTTTTGTTTTTTAATTGTTTACTTTTCTTCGAAAAGGGGCGCTCTTTTTAGTGGAAATTAGAAAATATTCTGACGAAAATATTCGCAGCGAATAAAATCGATTCGATTGAAAAAATTTGCTAGTGGAAAATAGGCTTAAAGTAAAGCATAATTGAGGCTGCAGTAGTAGTTGTGTATTGCGGATTGTGTTCTAATGTAAAATTTGAAAAAGTAAAACATATTGGGCCAATCTTAAGAGTATAATATTGGTACTTACATTTGTTTACCACTGAAGATTAACCTAAAGGATATAAAGTTTTTTTGAATAGAGATAACTTTATTTTAACAATGTATACTGCTTGTGCAGTAGAATACCGTAATTGTTTTCTAATATTTCACTACAAAAATGACACTAAGAAGCAGGTAAACAAGACTTGTCATGGTGGAAATGAAGACCAAAACAAATTATACAGTAATAATAATAATAAATAATATTTAGTGGCTAGCCCAGAAAATCACAAGGACATATAGTGAGAGGATTATTTCCACCAGGGGCCACTTAACAAAAAAGAACGAAAAAGAGTAAAGCTAAAAGGGGAACCTCCCAGACGGCCCAAGGTACCTTAACAGAATAAAAAACATTATATATATGTAACAATGTGAACAAAAGATAGTAAATATTAAACAATCTCCTTTATAATTTGCCAAAAGGGCTAGAAAGAGAAGTCTTTAATGTAAGTAGACTCTCTGCACAGGACACATGGTCAGGCAAGTCGTTCCATACTTTTGCAGCTCGGAATCCAAAGGTGTTTTTGCCAAAGCCTGT
>JAUCNQ010114133.1:0-19480 GCA_032352715.1 Bougainvillia muscus | reverse complement strand
ACACTTAAGTGTTACAATAACACTTCATCTGAGGTGAAAATTATTAGTAATGAAGCGAATTGTGAAGCGAATTTAAGGGAATTTTTGAAACGGTCCCTAACTAAAATCTAACAGTTAACAACTGATTGTAAGCCTTTTAAAATGCTAACGATCATTTGTTAACTATTAAAATCTAATCAGTTTTAGTCTCCATCTTAGTGGTGTTCTGACTAGGTCTGAATTCGACTTTGGTACCAGTTAACACAGGACCACGTCGTAGGGACGTCTTGGGGACGTCATTTTTGAAATTGTGTTAGCTGGGTAACAGGTTAAATGAAATGAAATATAGAAACTGAGATTTTGCTTCATACCAAAGCTATTGTTTTATTATAGCTCTCCTCAAGATGTGTATTTTTTTTCACTCTCACAGTGTTAGACTACCAAGTTTCTACTGAGAGGAAACCTGAAAAAGCAGTTCTTCCTTATCTTATTGCAAGAATAGTAATGATCGCTGACAAACCGCAACAGAGTTATATTCATTATTTACCAGCATATGAACGAAAGAACAGATTATATGCAATGAAGTCCAAGTATGTGAAAAAAAAGAACATGTGTCATTTCCAATGACGATTTTACCGATAATGTCAATATTATTATGTGATGAAACTGCTTAAAAAAATTATGTTTTACATTAAGGATTTTATCAATAAAACCGCAGATAATTCGTTGAACGATAAAATGAATTTTTATGCACTGTGATTATGATAATTAGGTTGTTTCTAACGTTATCATAAATACCGTTTTGGGAACGTCCACAAAATTCGTATTGCTAATCATACCATTTTCCAACTCAAAAGAATATTCTGAATGAAAAGTGATATCACTTTTCATTCAGAATATTCTTTTGAGTTATAAGATTCCCTATATGGATTTTGTGTTGGTTTCTTTCTGATTCAACTGTTAAAACTGACGTCTATTAGACCTCTTCACGACCGTACGACGTCGTAAAGACGTTTATTAGACATCAATTTTTAGTCGTGTACGGGCTGGATTATTTCTAGGGATGAAGTTGTTGTGATGTTTTTAAAGCATGAAAGAATGAAATCAGTGGCTGGAGTAAAGTCACCTGTAATAATGAGTCAATGTTACGAAAATCATCATGACGAAAGCTGCACGATGTCGTCAAGCTTTATGACCAATAAGTTATCCAAGAAAATACGATAAAATTGATTGAATATGACGTAATCATCAATCTTGAAAGGGTAGCTGTTAAGGCTTTACAGGTTGCTTTTCTGGCGTTAAACCTTTTGTGCTTGTGTCTAATACCTTAAAGGTATAAATATTCGCGGGTATTAAATTTCGCGAATTTCGCGTATTTTGCCCAAACACGCGAAAATTAATACCTGCGAAATCACATTGATTTTCTGCATTCGTGAAATTAAATACCCGCGAAATTTGATTAATCTTTTTTTCAACATTGAAAACCAAAGTGGAAGTGAATGGAGGGAAGGGAATGACACTACACGAAGTTAATTAGTTTTATTTGGCAAAGATTAGTATAATAACTCTGTAATTTTCTGAAATATAGATATGTTATGGCATTCAAAACAAATATTTTTTTCGTTACTCGCGAAATTTTATACCCGCGAAATGTGAATTTTGCTCAAATTCGCGAAATTAAATACCCGCGAAATTCAAAATTTTGGGAGGTCAAGAGTTTATACATATACCTTTAAGGGACCGTCTCAAAAATTCGCTTTATAAATCCGCTTCATTCCTGTCATTTTCATCTCAGATGAAGTGTTATTGCGCATACTTTTCATACGTATGCACAATAACACTTCATCTGAGGTGAAAATGAAGCGATTTGTGAAGCGAATTTAAGCGAATTTAAGCGAATTTTTAAGACGGCCCCTAAATGATTGTTAATCAATGATTAACAACGGGGATGGAACCAGTCTGTTAAACGGATTATCCCGATTTGCATAGAGTGTTAATTAAAAAAAGAATACTATAATAATAACATTTATTTACATTCTAATTTATACAAGTCAGATGTCTACAGATGACATGGTTCATTGCAAATGCAACAATTTAACCCTTTTTTGCACAGTGTCCTAAAATGGTTACACTCACTAACACAATCCTGCAGTAAAAACTGCAGGATTGTGTTAGTAAGTGTGACCATTTGTGGACGATGTGCAAAAAATGTTTAAGTTATATTACTTCTGTACTAGAAATTACATCATCATTTGCAATAAATCGCGTCTTTGGCATTGTTTAAAAAAGATAAAATAAGATAAGGAATTGATAAAAAAAGCAGTGGTGGAGCCCTAGTCAGAGCAACACGAGGATGACCCATCTTCATACAGAAAGCTATTAGAATTAATCACTTTGAGCATGCGTTGAATCTCCATTTCAGTGCTTTGACTAGGTAAAAGCATGTTCTAAGTCCGCCTCTGGAAAGAGTAAATGGAGTGAAACTTAATAATGAATTATAATGCCCATCACTATACCACATCATCACGAGTGCTCACAAATAGTAGCATTTCCATCATAAAAGAAGATTCTTTGTCCCCACTGCATATAATAAAAGTTGATACTACTAAGGCACTTCGTCTGTGATAAAAATGGTACAATTAGAGATAGCTACATTTTTATGAACGGTCTGTTTGGTTTTACGATATGAAGAAAAACATAAATTTAACAACCTCGTATCCAAGGCCGTTTTTCTCTTCTTGATTCTGCAGACGACGACTTCTCGTCGTCTTCATAATCAAATAGAAAAAAAACCCGGCCTTGGATACGAGATTGGGAATTTATAACATATATTTTAAACCCAATGTGTACCATCTTTTTTTGGTATATTTTTTCTTAATGTTTCATTTTCTTCAAGTAATTTATTTATTTTAGTTTCATTTTCATTTAATTGTATTTCCATTTCATTAATACGTCCTTGATTATTTAGTTTATCTTTTATATTTTCTTCTGCATCGGTTTTTAATGAATAGATATGTTTATTTTTTAATTCAAGTAATGTTGTTTTTAAACTTTCTAATTCACTTTCATGTTTTGTTTTTTGTAAAAGAAGTCGATTTTTTAATTCAGCATTTTCTTGTTTATATGTAGATAAGTCATCTTTTATTTGCTTGAACGCTAGAAAAAGAGGGATTTTATTAAAAACATTAACTGGTGGATCTAAGCCTTGAGAAAAGTTTATTTTTAATTGCTTAATATATGCTGATGGGTCTTAAACTCCTTGCATTATGATGGTGAAAGTGCCCCTTTTATGTAAAATAGTCCTAAAAATACCTAGTTTTCAAAGAAAACTAGGTATTTTTATGGCCTTTTTTACATTATAACTATTGCCCGTATTCAACAAATCGGACGCTGCTCTCCTATCCTAGGTTTCAAACCCTGATCATCATATATTAAACATTTTAGAAATCAATGGCTTTGAACAGTTTTGTTGTTGATGTGAATAGGTTAATTTTAAATCTACCTTTGAACACGATCTATACCCGTGTACAAATATTAAGCCTTTGTGGATGGTATTTAAGAAAAAATAATGTTTGTTGTCTGCTCAAAAAGTTTTTCAATTTTTAATTTTTGCATCTTAATACGCCTTAGTATGGAAATCAGTATGAAAATAGAATTAAACCGATTCGGTGTACATACGGAAGCGAAATCCGATTTCCCAACTATCCTGCAGTATAATAAAACGTTATCTGTACCGTTATTATCAGTATGTGTATCGTTTGTCAATTGTTTTGTTAGTTGTTGAATTTCTTCATCTTTTTTTGTCATCAATTCTTCTAGCCCTACTACTTCTTTTGTTAAATCTTCTATAATTTCTTCTTTCTTTACATTTTCTAATGAAAGATTCTCATTATTTAATTTTAAATCATTAAACTGATTTTTTATAACATCATTAGTTGATTGAAGATCTTTGAATTGATCATTTAAGTTTTTATTTTGAGTTGTTTTTTCATTATCTCCATCATTTGTAGTATACTTTTGATTGTTTTTATCTCCACCATCTGTTGTGTAGATTTGATTCTCGTGTTCACTGAAACCATCAATTAAAAATGTTTCATTACCAAGATCATCAGAAATGAATACTTTTGGAGTTAATGTTATATCGTCATCAGTATCATCACGATTTGATGGCTGAAGACTATTTAATGTTAAAGGTGTTACTTCGTATAAGTCGGAATTTTCATCTTTTCCATCAGGTGTTAAAAGAAATCTTTCTTTAAGGTTGTCATCTTCAATCATGATTTGCTTTTCAAAATCTTTTACACGTGTTACAAGTTTGACAAGTTCAATTTGTAATTTATCATTTTGCGTTGATTTTTCAAAAAGTAATGCACGAAGCTGTGTGATTTGATTTTGCAAAAAAGACTCGTTTTCTTCTTGTTGGTGTATCTCTTCAACTAATACATTAATATCTGTTGAATGTGTACACTTAAATGTTTGTGACTTTGTTTCTACTTGTGGTGAACTGTTTATCTTATCCGTAATTTCTTTTTCTAATGATTTTATTTCTTGATCTTTTACTTCTACTTTCATTTTTAAAGATTTAATTTCGATAATTTTTTCACGAAGTTCTTTATATGCGGAATATAACTTAGTTTTCATATCTAGTGAAACAGAGTTATCTTCAAAGCTTGTGTTGGGAGATTCTTGGACAACTGTTCGTAAATCTTTTAATTTTTCTCTAGCAATATTTATCTCAATTTCCAGTTCAGAATTATGAGCTTGAAGTTCTTCATTCTGTTTATTTAGATTCAAATATTCAAGTTGAATTGTATCAAGTTTTAGACTAAGCTCTTTATTTTTATTACGTTTTGATACAAGTTTTTTTGCCATTACCTCAAGACTTTTATGTTGATCTGAAATTACTTGTGAAAGATGCTTATCATTGGAATGACCATTTGTCTGTTCAAGTGTTGATTCGAGATGTTTTATCAACTCATCTTTCTTGTCTATATCTGCTTTTAGTTCGAGAATGTTATTGCTTTCATTTTCTGGTATGCTCATTTGTTTATCATCCTGTAATATCTTCCACTGAATGTCTTGAACCGTTAACTTACTCATCAAATCGTTCAATGCGTTTTCTAAACTTTTTATCGTAATACTTTGAGCTGTTAACTCTTCTGCCTTTTGTTTGACCAGTTCTTGAGCTGTTTGTAAGCGATTTGAAGTATTTTCGAGCTTTGCTTGTAAGAAACTTAACTCTTCATTAATCCTCTTTTCTTTGTATGTAAACAAACTTTCAAGATGGGTTTTTTCTTCAGACAAGTCTTGAAGTTTATCATCCATCTCTTTCATTTGATCTTTAAGATTTTGACTCTGTTCAGATTCAATTTTTCGAAGAGATTTCTCGTTTTCCATCTCATCCTTCTCAATTTTGGATTCTTTTTCTAACCGTGTTATTATATTTTGTTTATTGTTGATTTGTTTTTCCATGTTAGCAATGACGTCTTCCATTTCTACTATCATTATATTGTCTGATATATTTTGTTTTTCTTGATGATATAACTTTTGTTTCAACTCTTCAACTTCTAAAGAATTCAACTGTACGTCTTGTACCATTGACTTACTCATCAAATCGTTCAATGCGTTTTCTAAACTTTTTATCGTAATACTCTGGGCTGTTAACTCTTCTGCCTTTTGTTTGACCAGTTCTTGAGCTTTTTGTAAGCGATTTGAAGTATTTTCGAGCTTTGATTGTAAGAAACGTAACTCTTCATTAATCCTCTTTTCTTTGTATGTAAACAAACTTTCAAGATGGTTTTTTTCTTCTGACAAGTCTTGAAGTTTGTCATCCATCTCTTTCATTTGATCTTTAAGATTTTGATTCTCTTCAGATTCATTTTCTAGCTCATCTTTCTCAGTCTTGGATTCATTTTCTAACCGTGTTATAATATTTTGGTTATCATTGATTTGCATTTCTAGTTTATCAATGACGTCTTCCATTTCTTCTACCATTTTTTTATCAGTTATATTTTGTTTTTCTTGTTGATACAGCTTTTGTTTTAATTCTTCAACCTCTGTAGAACCATCTGATAATTTCAACATTTCAAGCTGCTGTGTTAACGCTTCTAATTCTTTGTTATTTTCATCTATTTCAATCATTAAATCTTTTTCTCTTTCCAGCAACTTTTCATTTTTTTCAGATATATCTCTAAGATATCCTAATGTTTTTTCTAAATCTTTTTTAGTATTGTTTAATTCACTATTTCCACTTTCTTGCAAGTTTTCATAATGTTCAAGTTTAGTTCTTAATGTTTCAGCTTCTTCTTCGAGCTCTTCATGGCAACCTTTTAATATTTCGTATTCAATTTCAAGATCTTGATCTCTTTGAATAGAATTCATATCATTGATAGCTTCATCTGTTTCGTCAACGACTTCATTAACAGGTGATAACATACCACTCTTAGTAATGCTTGATATATCTCGATCAACGAAATGATCTATATGATCACCAAATACGTTCTCATCTGACTCCTTTGACAGTTCTGAAGACACATCGACATCGTTATTAACTGGTGGTAACATACCACTCTTGGTTACCAAGAGTGGTATGTTTTCACCAGTTAATGAAGATATATCTTGATCAGCGGAATGATCTGTATGTTCACCAAATACGTTCTTAACTGGCACATTGATCTGATCATCATTGGTGTTCTCCATTTGTGATATATCAGTACTTAGTTGATCATTCATTTCTGATAATGTTTTATTTTCTGAAAGAATGTATGAATTCTCATCTTTTAATTCTGCATATGATTTTTGAGATTCACTCAACTCATCTTTAAATGATGATAGAAGTGTATTTGTAGTATTAAACTCCAATTGAGTAGATTCAAGTTGACCTTTTAGTAGTTCCATTTCAGCTGGTAGATGTTCAAAATCTTTATATTGCTTTTGTAATTTATTGAAATCCTTTTTCATTGTTTTTTCTTTTTCGCTTGATCTGATTTTGTTTTTTTCTAATGCAATTTGAACTTTATCTAGTATTTCATTTTTTTCAAATAAAAGACTTTCTAATTCGGTTTTCACATCTTTAAATACAGTTTTATCGTTTTTATATCGTCTTGAAAGAGAATCATTTTCTTTTTTTAGAGTGTTATATTTCTCAATAATTTCTTTATTTTGATTTTCTTTTTGATTTTCATCGTGTAGAAGTTTTGTCAATTCTGAATCTTTTTTATCAATCATACTTTTCATATTATTAATAACATTGTCTTGTTCATCCAAACAAGATTTCAATTCATTAATTTCATTTTCTTGTTCTTTGAATTTTGCTTTTGTTTCTTGTAATGATGATTCAGCACTTTTTAAAACAATTTCATATTCTAAATCTAGTTTGTTTAACTTTTCTTTCAATTCTATATTTTGTTGTTTTTGATCTTCCAACTCCTGTGATACATTATCAAATTGATTTTTCAATTCTTCATTTTGATAGCTTTCAGTTGATAAACTATTTTGTAATGTATTGATTTCTTTTTCAGTAAAGTCATTTTCGTTTTTCAATTTATTACGTAATTGTTCTATTGTCATATTTTGATTTTCAATAATATTGATTTTTTCACTTATTTTTCTTGTTAATTGTTCTTCCCCTTTTATTCTTGCTTTTAAAACTTTAACATCATGTTTCCATTTATTTTTCTCTTTATGTAATAATTTACCATTTTCTTTGATTTGTTTTTTTAAATTTTTAATTTCAACTTTTTTTTCTTGTAAACTTTGTTGTAATAAAAAAGTATTGTCAATTTCCTGTTGTCTATTTCTTTGGTCTTTTATATCTGTTTTTAACGTACGTATGACTGCTTCTTGTGAATTGACATTCTGTGTTTGGGTGTCTAGTAACTCACGTAAAGTACTATTCTCGTCTAAGGTAAGGTCTAACTTTTGTTTTAACCCTAACTCACCATTTGGTTTTATAAACGGTTCTATATTAAATTTAATATTTTCTAAATGTTTTAATTTAGCTTGTAATGTTTCGTTCAGTTGTCTAAGATTATTAATGTCTTGTTCGTATATGTCTAAGTCATCTTTCATACGTTTGTTAATTTCGTAGTTAATAACCGCACGTAAATCGTCTGCGTCAAGATTATTTAAATTGTTATGATCGGTTATGTGTAACGTAGTACGGTAAATGTCAATTTCGTCAGTCAGTTGTTTTATGTCATATTGTAATTGATTTATCTAAAATAGTAAGGGGCCGTTACCAAATTTGCATGGAAATTTGCATCAATTTTCATACACACTTCTACGGAAGCCGAGGAGTGCCAATCTCGATTTCAGTGTAAAATCTTAATTTCAGTGTAAAATCGCAGTTTCAAAATTGAGAATCTTGATTTCAATAAAAAATCGCAGTTTCAATATTGAGAATCTTGATTTCAAAATTAATTGTCACGATTTCTAAATTTAACTGTCGGGATTTCAAAATTTACCTGTCGCGATTTCAAAATTCAACTGTCGGGATTTCAAAATTTACCAACGTTAAATTTTTTGTTTTTTATAAAATGAATGAAAAACAGACATTCGATTTTCAAAGCAAAAGTCTCTAATATTTAATAGTTTCAAATGGTCGTTAGCCTTTTAAAAGTTAACGACTACTTTAAGGGCACTAAGTTTCGCGGGCACCAAGTTTTGCGAGGAAAAACAATCGCGAATTTTTACAAAAAGGGGAGTTTGGTTGAAAAAACATTCGCGATAGAAATAATTCTAATGAATGAAAATTCAATGGGAAGTAAAACTTTCAGTAACAAAAATCACTTCCTCTCACTCAATTACTGTCCTTTTTAAACAATTTTAATCCAAAGTGAATAATTCAAGGAAAATTTCAAGATTTCCTGTAAAAAACTTTCGCGAATCGATATTTAAGCCCAATTTCACGAACACAACTTTTGCGAATTTTTCGTTTACAATATTTCGCGGCACAAACTTACGCGAAAATCGCGAAACTTTGTGCCCTTTAAGTATTTGTTAACTATTTGGTTTGGTCTGTTTTCACACTCTAAAATCTTATAAAAAAGAATACCTGTTTCGATGTTGAAGATTTTCTTTCCTGTTGTTGTTGTTGTTGTTGTTGTTGTTGTTGCAGTTGTTGTGTTTGAGATTCAAAAGAAGGTGATGGTAAGCTTTTCTTCTTTTTGCTTGGTGTAACTGGTATTTTAGAAGATTTGCTTGACCCACTAGAAATTTTTCTTAATGGTTCATCTAATGATGCTTGTTTATCAGTTGAACGTTTAAGGTTCTCTTTAATATCTTCATATGGAAGTAATGTTTCATAAAATGGTTCATCCAATAAATTGATCAAATCATCTGCGTTTTCATATTTTTGACTTTTCTTTGATTCATTTTGTTTTGGTTTAGTCTTAGGCGTTTTAGCATATCCACTGTCTGTTTTACTACTACGTGGTGTTGCAGTAGATGATCGTCCTAAAATGAAATGAAAAATAAATGCTTTATTTCAGATCCAGGGTATATCCAACCCTAGTCGGAATACTGTCGAACACGCGACTTTTCGAACTTTTTTGTTGGTCCCTTGGATCTCCCCTAACCTTTCTGACCACTTCGATTTTTCGAACTATTTTGTCGGTCCCTTGGATGTTCGAAAAATCGGGGATTACCGGAACATATAATCAAAACTTGAATATTTTCCATAATTTGTAGCTAATATTAGATACGTGTATGCATTGCATGAAAATCGGGATAAATCTATTTTGGATTAAATAGGATTATTTGATATTTCGAGAAAATCTGGAACAGATTTTTCCTAAATGTTAAATAATAATATGTAATCCGAAACGGCGTATCCCGATTTTCATGCCGTGCATACACGTATCTAATAACTTGATATAGGTTACTTACCACCTGTCGTTTGTGGTGTAAGTGGTGTGTTTCGATCTAAAAATCCATTATGAGGTGTTTGTCTTAAAGCACTTCCAGTAGGTGTAACACTATTTAAATAAGTAGTTTGAAATCGATCATCATCGGCTGTAGTCGCGCTTGTTTGTTGTTGTTGTTCATTTCCATCTAAGGTCAATTTCAATAATTGAAGTTCACTTTCTTTCTGTTGTAAAGCATTTGTTAAAGAATTGATTTCTTCTTGTTGTGCTTTGTCAGCTATTTTTATGGCACGATCTTTGCTGGTATTAGTAGCTTTATTATCTTTAAATTCATCAACAGCTTTTACTAGTTCTTTTATACGTTTTCGTTTTGTTTCAACATCATTAGTAAGAGTACTTACTTCAGATTTGAGCTGTTCATTTGATCGGATCAAATCTTGTTTTTGTTTTTCTGAAAACACTTTTGCGTTTAAACCTTTTTGTTGAACTATACCTAACAGTATATGATTCTCATCTTTAAGTTTTGATATTTGTCTACGTAGGTCACGTGATTGTTTTGTATCACTATTTACACTATCTGTATCAAATGATAATCCAATTTCACTTAAGGTGTCATCACGTGATGTGTTTGGACTTCTTCCTTTTCGTTTTAAGCGTTCAATTTCTTTTTCTTTTTCAACTAATCTTGCTTTGAATTGTTTTTCAAAGTAATCATCTGTTGTAGGATCAGTTTCAACTAGTTGACGTCGCTCCATATCATTTAATTTTGTTTGTAATAAAAATCTTTGAGCTTTTAATTCAGCAATGTCTTGAATCATTTTAAGACTCATTTCATCTTTATTTTTCTTACCTTTGTTATTAAAACTTCCATCTAAATCTTGTAGTAGCTTAAGTTTATGTAAATCTTTTGACATGTCATACATTTGACGTTGTTTTAGAATGATATCTTGCTTCAAGTCAGCATTTTCTTTTGTAATACGCTTTATATCATCTCGTAACATATGTATTGTTCCATGATCATCATGCGCATTTCCCATATATCCTGCACGATTTCGTGCTTCTTCTTTTAATTTGTCACGTTCCGTGGTTGCTTCTTTCAACTTTCGCTCTAAATAGTTGATACGGTTCTTTAAAGTTTCAAGTTCTTTGTCTTGTTTGTCTTTAATCTTTTTCATAGCATTTAAAGCTGCATCTTTTTCATCAAGTTTTGCAAGCATATCATCAACATTATTTTCATATGTTTGGATTTGACTGTCTCGATTATTTGCAGCAAGCTGTAATGATTCATTTTCTATTAATACAGCACCAACTGTTTTGTCTTGATTATCTTTTAAACTCTCAATTAATTTTTTTAAATGTGAATTTTCAAGAGTAAGTTTTCTTAAATCAGTTTTTAATTTTTGTAAAGTTGTGTCACGCGTTTCAAGATCACGTGTTGTGTCTTGTAATTCATCTTGTGTTACTTCAAATTCTGTAGTTTTAGCATCAAGTCTTAAGTTCAATTCTTCAGCTCTTAATTGTAATTCACGATGTCGATTTTCAACATCACTTAGACGTCTACGAAGTATCCATAATCTTGATCTATAATCCTTTTCTTCAAATTCTTGATCAGTTAAATCTCGTTCCAAATCTTCTTCAATCTTAACCAATCCTTCATTAAGAATAGTTTGGATATTTGTAATGGTTGCGGACGCGTTAGTAAACAAATCCCAAGCATGATCACGTCTTTTTGAATGTTGTTTTTCATGATCATATTTTTCTTCAAGACTTCTGAAACTTCTCATAAGTAATTCATAATCACTTTGATATTGTTGTAAAGAACTTTCTAGAAGCTTTGCTGTTGCTGGTTTTTGAAGAATTAAATGACACCGTAAAACACCTAAATAAAAAGAATTTTAGGTGTGCATAATAGGTGGATCCAGGACACGTTCACTGCACAAAATCCAACTGTATCCGGACTTTTTTTCAGTCCGTATTCGTCGGTATTAAGACAGAATGCGAGAATTCTGTCTTAATACCGACATATACGGACTGAATACAGGAGTAGACGGACTGTATCAAGGTCCGGATACGGCTGGATTTTGCGCAGTGGGTTTTAATCTAGACAAAGCAATAGAAAGGAGATCAAGACTCATTAATTTTTAATAGTTTAACAATTGATTCGTTTGCCTTTAACTTTTAAAAATAATTAGTTTTAGTCTTCATGTTGGTGCTCTGACTACGTCTGAATTAGCCACTGATGCCAGTCTGAAATTCTAATCGTCAAGGTCTATTGTCTCTAAACGCCCATCATCAAGGCAAAAGAGTCACTAATAAAAAACACACAATGTTCTAGGGTTGTTTCTCAAACTAATAATATAACAGTCATTGCCAAATTATTGTTCGCGAAATTTTTATATTTTTATATTTTTTTTCGTTTTTTTTCTTTCATTATTAAAAAAAATATTCGAGTCCGAGTTTCTTCCGTCAACTAACGTTTCTACATAACTTTTATTGTTATATGCCATAATAATGATACATCTTGCTTGAAAGCGTGTTTCTTTTATTTTCCTTACCAATATCATGTTTTTTTGGTCAAACTCAGCGATTCGCGAAATTTAATGTTCGCGAAATATTTCCCATATGTCAATTCGCGAAAACTAATGTTCGCGAAATGCTTCTTTTTTGGACTTGCGAAATTAACTGTTCGCGAAAATTAATGCACTTAAGGTAGGTAAAATGCTCTCACTGCATCAAAGTGTACTTTCCTTTAACGATTTTATCAAACAACCTGCTAAAAGTCTAGAGTTTTACTCAATATTTCAACAGGTTGTATGATAAAATTATTTTTTATGTAGTGTCTACTAGAGCTGTTGATAAGGTAAGGATTTTATCATACAACCATCAGAAATCTGGAGTCTAGATTTCAATTGGTTATTTTCATAAAGTCATTTAAGCATAACATAACTTGGTAACTAACCTGTAAGGTGACCATGTCCTCTTTCCATATCAGCAATAATTTTTCCTGTTTCAGCTGTCTCTTCTTCTAAACTTAACACTCTTGAACGTATGATTTGATTTTCAATTTGCAGTTTACGTATAACCTTCAAATGTTCTTTTCTTTGTTGTTTAGATTCAATACTATCACCAAAGGTAATATCACTACGATGAGATTCTGGACTTAATAAAGCTAATCTTCTTTCAACATCTTTTTCTAACCAATCAGCAATACGTGATTCATTAAGATCATTCCCTTTAGAATCATTCCCTCTACGTTCCATTTCTGTTGTTAATTTATCACAGATATCTTGTAATTCTTTATTTTGAAGTTTACATTCATGAAGTTCTAAATTGACTTTGGTAATATTTTCTTGGAGTTGGGATTTATCTGATTTTAATTTTTGTTGTGTATCTACCGAGCGTTTGTTTATATTTTTTAAAGTATCAACTTCACGATGTAGATTATAACTTTCTTCTTCTAATAATTTATTTTTCTTTTGTATTTCAACTAATTGTTTTTGTAGCGCTTCAATAGTTTCATTTAGAATTTTAATTGTATCATCCATCGTTTCATTATTTTTATGATCTTCATGAAGATTTTTAATAAAGCTACGTAATTTATTAATTTCTTCCATTTGTTTTTCTTTATAGATTTCAGCATTTTCAAGATTGTTTTTTAAGTATTTAATTTCTGATTCACCATTATTGTTCGTTGTTTCCATATCTTTCATGTTGTCTCGAAGTAACGTATTCTCATCTTCAAGACGTGATATTTTCTCTTCCATTTTCTTCATGCGTGTTTGATGTAGATCTTTTGTGGTAGGACTTTCTTTGTTTGGAGATATTGGAGTTTTAGTAGGTGATGTAGGTGTCTGTTTACGTTCTGCTATCTTTGCTAATTTTCTTATATCATTTTGTGCTTTTTCTAAATCCTGTCGTAAAACCTGGTTTTCACCAACAAGTTTTTTGAAATTTGATTGATGATCCTGTGATAAGTCTGGAAGATGAAGTTGACTTCGATCTGGACTTCCTGGATGGCTAATTCCATCTTGATCGTATCTTCGTTGAGTCTTTAACCTTCTTATTTCAGCTTCAAGATCTTTCACTTTCTCTTTATAATCTTCCATTTCAGCATCACTGTCATGATCTCTTAGAGCTGTACGTAATGATGTAATTTCATTCTCCATAGTTGCATTAGCTTCTTCACTACGTCGTAATTGTTCATTCTTTCTCTCCAAATGATCAATTTTATCTTTATTTTCTCGTAGTTTTGTTCTTAACCTATCATTATCATTTTGTAGCTTTGTAATGATTTCATTTTGTTTCATCATCCCATCTAAGAATTTCTCATCTCTTGGACTTGTTACAAACTCTTCTTTTTCATTTTCTCGTCTATCTTGTTTTGAACATTTGGGTTGATTAGAAGAGTACTTTGAACATGTTGATGATTCTATAGATTGTAATTCAGTCATTCTTGCTTCAAGCTCTTTAATTTTTGCTCGTTTTCTTAAATTGCTATCAACTAAAGCTTTGCGATCATTATTAACAGCTAATCGAAGCAAATCGTTTTCACCTTTCAATTCTTTGATATGGTTAGCATTTGAAAGTACATTATCAACAATGCCTGGATATGGTTTATTAAGAGTATCTCTCAAAGTTTTATTTTCTTCTTTCAGTAGCATAAGTTCTCCTTTAAGTGATTCTGCGTCAAATATCGAATGTTTGTTCTCATCATCGACGTGTTGACGTAATGAATGATTTTCTTCTTTCAATTTTGATAGCTCCTTATGTAAAGCAATCACTTTATCTGCTATATCGGAATGGGATGCATCAAGCATTTGTTTAATTGTCAATAATTCTTGAGATATTTCATCATTATTGTTATTATTTTGTTGTTGTTTTGTTGACTCATTTTCTGCATGATGTTGTTGATTTAATTTTTCTTCAATTAAATTTGCCATTTGATTTAAATCATCTCTTAAATTATCAATAATTTCATCTTTATATTTTAATAGATCTAAATATTTATTATTGTCATCTAATAATGTTGTTATAACTTCTTGTTGTTCTTTATCATTTTTATCCTCAATATTTGTTTGTTCATTTTTATATTGTTCAAATGCTTCAAATGCTGTATTTAATTCTTTTTCAAGTCTTTTAATTTCATTATCTTTTTCTGTATTGATTGTTAAATATGTTTCATTATCCATGGTATTGATTTTTGAGCGTAATAATATATTTTCATCTTCACGTAGCTTTAGTTGTTTGATTAATGTATCATTTTCAACTTCAAGTTCAGTTAAAATATTTTTTGTTGATTCGCTATCAACTCTTAAACCTAAAATATTGAAAGAGTAATGTCTTGAATAATTCTATCGGATCCATTTTATCATATACAGAGGTGGATTTAGAACATGCTTTTACATTAAGTCACTTCAATCAGTGGCGGATCCAGCCCTATTCACAGCATTGCAACATCTCCATTCATATGTCTCTATTGCGATGGAAAAGGCCCATCATCATGCACAAATGGTGGGTCTAAGATCCATCATCTTGCATAAAGCAATTTCAAATTATGTCTTTTGAGTCTCCACTGTACTGCTGTGACTAAGTAAAAGCATGTTCTGAATGGGCCACGGGCAATAACACAGATTATTCTTTTACATAGGCAAAGCAATACATACATGTCAGCAATAACATACTTAAAGGCCCATCCCAATATATATTAAGCTATTACTTTAGGATCAGAAAGTATTGCGAGCAGAAAATGTCGCGAATTTTAGGCCTTTTCGCGAAAATAAAAGACGAATATTTATGCCGCGAAGTAAATTGAAAACTTGACATTCGTAATTTTTTCCATCAATAAAGTTCCTATTTGGCAGGATTTTTGAAGATCTTGACAAAAAAAACATGGTTGATTGTTCATTTCGCGAAAATTAATGCCGCGAAAAAAAGTTAGAACCGATCATTCGCGAAAATTAATGCCGCGAAAATGCAAAAATTTCGCGAATTTTCCGTCTCGCGAAAATTTCTGCTCGCAATAATTTCTGATCCTAAAGTATGAATTGAAACATCTAGTTTTTCGTTGTGATGTTCTGAATAGTGCTGTATCCGCAACTGATGCAACTTTTAGAAATCTGGAGTTAAACTTATATGTATTTATGTTCTATTTCTGAAGTTTGTTTGATAAAGATTTGGTTAATCAGATATAATTTTATATTTTATGCAGTCCAATGCTCCTTGGAGGCTTTAACAGGTTGAAAACATAAGAAAAGAAAAACTCTGCATGCAATTACAGATAAACAAATTGGTTATTGGTTATAGCACGATTATTTTGATTTGGATTTATTTTTTCATATGGCGGAAGCCCAAGGTTTCTGAATTATTTTGAATTATTTTTGCGAAAATTAATCCTCGCAAAAATTTATCCCCTTTCAAAATATTTGTTCCAGAAATAAATTGTCATAGTATGCAAAATGAGACACTTTTTAAAAATTAATGATTTGATTTTTGATTTAGGAAAAAGCAATCTTTTTATCTCTATATATCGTTATTGCAAGATCACCTTTGTCATACTTACTTAAATTTTCATCTTGTATAAGTTGCATTTGTTGTTCTATATCATAAATGACAAATTGTAATTGAGAAAGTTCATCTTGAATTTGTGTATCATCAGATTTACTTGCACGAAGATTATCCATAGCTTGAATAATAATAACCATTTCAGACTAAAAAATAAAATAATAGAAAATACAGATCTCGGACTTCATCATAAACTACATATTTTAATGGTCGTATAAAGACAGTAAAATTATTTAAAAGTTGATTATATATTCATAGAAAAATTATAAATGAAAATGTAGCCTATACAATCACTGAATAAAAAATTCATGTTTTACATTAAGGATTTTATCAAACAACCTGCTGAAATCTGGAGTAAAACTCCAGATTTCTGCAGGTTGTTTCATCAAATCGTTAAAGGATAACATAACTTTCCATGCAGTGAATGTGTGTATACAAAAACGGCCCTGGAAACGTGGTTAGGTAAAAAACAATTGAACTTTAATATTGTCAAAGCCTTTTGAAAGATTTCTTTGATTGTGTGGTAGGAGGTAATAAGAACATGTTAGCTTTGTGTATTAGCTACATCGAGACCCTTTTTTATTCAAACTATCTTGATTCAATTGATTCCAGCAAAAGGGCTGCTTATGAGGCAGGAACAACCTTTCATAAGAAAACTAAACTATTTATGCAAAAGTTCCTATGTTTCTTGTCCGTTTTGGAACCACTGCGCAAATCCAGCTGTATCCGGACCTTTATACAGCCCGTCTACTCCTGTATTCAGTCAGTATGCGTCGGTATTAAGACAGAATGCCAGCATTCTGTCTTAATACCGACGAATACGGACTGAAAAAAAGTCCGGATACAGTTGGATTTCATGCAGTGTCTTGTCCGTTTTGGAACCTGGAAGGTAAAACTCATCTAAATCAATTTAGAGTAATTTAGTGGCAGGTTTCAGTGGCGGATCAAGCCCTAGTCAGAGCAACACGAAGGAGTATAATTACTTTTTATTTTTAATTACATTATGTATGACGCTGGGTCATACGTAAAGTAATTAAAATTAATGACTTTGAGTATCCCTCTTACTGCTTTGACTAAGTAAAAACATGTTCTGAGTCCGCCCCTGGGTTCAGACCAAGTCAGAGCACCAAGATGTAGAATAAATTAATTATTTTTAATGGTTAACAAATGATGGTTAGCCTTTTCCAATTGTGAAACTATTAAAAATGAACGAGTTTTGTTCTCCTTATTATTGCTTTGAATAGATTATTAGAGCACGTTTACATGAAGACTTTCTATAGGCGAAATGAACTGTCATGGTTTCTGTGATTCACAGAAGCCATGACAGTTCATTTCGCCCGCAACGATTTTCCATGTAAACGAGTCCTTAAAGAGTTTCTGGATTCGCCTTTGACTTAACAAAACTGTATTTTTATACTTACTTTCAAATTATCAAGTTCCAAACTCTTTTCTTCTAACTTTGATTTGAAAGATTTTACCTCTTCACTTTCCTATGTAAGGAAAACACACGTTTCAAAAAATGTTTCTTAATCCTTTGCAAATCACTGCATGAAAATCCGGATAACCTTTTTCTGATTGTAATATGATTATTTAACGATTAGAGAAAATCTGTTCAAGGGCCGCGTTTACACTTATCGATCTATCTTATGGGATTAATCGTGACTTTTTCCAAGATTTTTAGAACGATTTATCTTTAAAGAATTTCTGTTTACACTACAAAGATAAATCTTTTCATGATGATAGTTTTTTTTAATGAAGGAGACCGTAGAGTCCGCATTTCATTGAATCGCTTGTGCTGTTCAATAAAACGAGAAAACGAAAAGAGAGGAAAAACCAAAGTGCTTAGGAGAAACCAGCTAACGTTCTACAATAATATACTGAATGAATTTGGATTGGATAATTTTGATGAGCTCTATTTGCTTGCTAAAAATGGTCTGGTACAAGCAAAACACTCGTTTTAGGGAGTTCGTATACAAAGAAACCCTTTTCAGTAGCGGATCCAGCCCTAGTCAGAGCAACACGATGGAGTATAATTACTTTTAATTCTTAATTACATTATGTATGACCGCTGGTCTTTAAAGAGCCAGCGTCACACATAAAGTAATTAAAATTAATGGCTTTGGGTCTCCATTAGATGGCTGGGACTAGGTAAGATCTCCATTCTATTGCTTTGACTATGTAAAAGCATGTTTTGAGTCCGCCTCTGTCACCTATATGGATAACATAATTCAGTGTCGAAGGTGTACGTGATTAACGAATCCTTATTTGATTTCTGCTATAAAAATCAAACAATGATTCGTTAGGGACCGTCTCAAAAATTCGCTTAAATTCGCTTTGCAATTCGCTTCATAATTCGCTTTATTTTCATCTTAGATGAAGTGTTATTGTAACACATAAGTGTTACAATAACACTTCATCTAAGATGAAAATGAAGCGAAATTTTGAGACGAACCCTTATCAAAACAGCTTGCGGCACTAAAATGAGTTACACATTTTATAAGAATATAGTTTATAAGAATATTGAGGCTCAAATCTGCTCAAATTTAAGAATAAATTAAGAAATATGCTCAGGCTCAAACTTATTTCGTGTCAAAAAAATTCTTTGCTCGTGTACATTTCTAGCTGAATGCACCTACTGATACACTGGGTATCAGATGCACTAGGTAGCTATCAGATGGTTGCCACTTTGTTGGGAATGTCTGGAATTTTCAGAAAGTTGACATATTATACTAAATATGTATTTTATACATCCATTAGAGTGACCGCCCGGTCATTAAGTAAGAATAATTTAAGAATAAGGTACTCGACGTAGTTAAGGCTGCTCGCTGCGGCTCGCACGGCAATTCTTTCGAATTTAAAAACAAAGGCCGATTCCGCGGTTTTATTTCCAACCGTAGTATCCGAAGTGCCCGTTTTCGGAAAAATATTCCGATTCCGTGAAGATATTTTTCGTCCAATTTTTTTACCGTGGTTGTTTGTTGGAGGATGACTTTCTTAAAAATGTTGACCTTTTTAATTGGACGCGTGTGTCCGCTGTGCCTTAAATTATATGGTCTGTGTATTTACTTTTTTCA
>JAUCNQ010114122.1:0-11326 GCA_032352715.1 Bougainvillia muscus | reverse complement strand
ATACCGACGTATACGGACTGAATACCGAAGTAGACGGACTGTATAAAGGTCCGGATACGGCTGGATTTTGCGCAGTGTAATGTTACGTATTTGCTGTTTGTTTGTTTAGTTTTAGCCGCAAAAATTAGATAGGTGTAAGAGGTTCAGGAACACGTCCGACACAAACAGTTACCTCGATTCTACTTCTGACGATTCTACAACTAAGAAAGATTAAGAAATTATACATAGTTTGTTTTAGTATTCACAGAAGAAAACCAAGTATTTTTTAAAAAGTTTCGATTTCTTCCTTTTTCCCCTTGCAATCTTTTTTGTCCATTTATAAGCGCACCTAATGATAAGAGCACCAAATCTTTTCTTTCTCCTTTGATAAGAGTTGCGCTTATTTCAGGAATTCTACAGCATGTAATTAAATAAATATTTACTTTCGCGAATGAGCTAATTACAAATATATAACGAGGACTTAATTTCACGAAAATGCCCACAATTCGCAAAATTCACCAAATTTAATCCTCGCGAAAATTACTCCAATTAAATTACTGATAGGATTTTTATTCCCCGTTGATAATATTTTTCATTTACTTTACTTCCCTCAATTTTGGACGCCTTTAATTTTTGCGCGCCTTTAATTCTCGCGCAGAGAAAACGCGCGATAATAAAGGAGCGCGAAATAGGGTATATTTTCGCGCAGGGAACTACGCGAAAATTAAAAGTGCGTGCAACTGGAGAAAAGTTTGAAACACTTTTTTTTTCCAGTATTCTTTATTAACACTGTTATCAATTACAATTGTTGCAGGGAAAACAACGCATATATCGCCTTCTCTTTTCTCTTGACTTTCTATTTCTTTCGTTTCCGTTACTTTAGCTAAGTGGAATTATTTTTGTCAGTCTCTTAGTTTCGGTTGGTCACTTGCTAACGACGGATTGATAAGTGGAATGTTCTCTTACAGTGTCGGATTTGGATATAGGCAAGACACCAAAATGGAGAAACTAATAAACTTTTAATTGTTTAACACATGATAAACTATTCAAAATTAATTAATTACTTTTGTTCTCCATTCTGTTGCTATGCCTAGTTAAAAGCTTGTTCTAGATCCGCTTCTGGATCCTCTCTGTCTCTTTACTGTTATTGTTTCATTTAAAAAGAAAGAAGCCCAATGGGCTTCTTTTTTTAAATGAAAAAAAAACAAAAAAAAATCAAGTACGACCCAAATGAAGGATTTTTTTGTCTAAAATGCATTTGGACTTTTGTTAGAACCCTTTTCAATACTTTCACGTCAATTATTTGATATATAAATGTTGAAAACAGCTCTTAAAATAATGAAGATCCGGTAATGTAATTTTACATTATTAGAAGTGATTGATGACGTCATCAGTCCAAAAATGACAATTTGCAAAATTTTACTACTTATAATACGTCTGTGCAAACTTTCATAAGATTTACGGTTCAAGATATTTGTGAAATATGCCCCCATTCTCAGCGTCAGAAAATGTTAATGGATGTACGGTGGCTAAAACGCTTTGTTGTTTGATTTTGCATTAGATAGAAGTCCCTGCGGTGGAGATTCGTATATTCTACAATCTACATCTAAAGTCTCAATCTATATATACTCAATCACTAAAGACACAAAATCACAAAAAGTTACTAACTTGCAGTTACTTGTTTCGAAAATCAGATCTTCTGATGAGCTTCTTTCTTAAATCGTTATATTGTTGTGTGACCATTTTTGACAAAAAAAATGCTAGAAACAATAATAAACCTGAGACCTCCTAAACCTCTTCACTTGAATATAAATTAGGTGGCCAAACTTATTTTGTGGTTGTTACAGCTATGGAAGAGAGTAATTTAAACTAACCTGGCTTACAGAAAAACAACAGAAAACACTCTCCTGTGTTGCTTCGTAATATTTGATATGTAGTAACGGTATATAAGATCTTCAACATCGCAAACATAAACATCAAACGTTAAAATAACAATCTATAATTCGATTTTGTTTGATATGTGAAGCAGAAGGAAAATATTTGTATATCGCAATCCACAACCAATTAAATCTGTGTATCTTTACTGGAATAAGTTGTTGTTGTTCCACTTAAAAGAAAAAAACCCAATGGGCTTCTTTCTATTAAGTGAGAGAAAAACGAAAACAGTCAAGTACAAATTTTGACGTTTAGCTTTTTAGCGTAACATTTTGAATAGTTTTTTGCAATGGAGCTAAGTCTAAGACCCACCAGAGTGTATTATTAAGCTATTAAGAATTTATTATTTTAAGTAGTCGCTGACTACAGGGCCAGAAGACCACTATACAAGTAAAGAGCTCGGAAGAATTCAGACGAAAGAAAGATTGTGATGGACATTACATTTAAAGAGTTGGAGGTCATATTCAGAAGGAAAGCAAGAGTATGGAATATAGATGAGAGGTACGATGAAAGAAGCTGTTAGGTATTTGTACAGTAAACTGATGAGACATGCATGACAGACGAGTAGAGCGGTGGAAAGTTTTCGGGTGTAGAGAGTTCAGTCGAGCAACGACCATTGAAGTATTTAAAGAGAAGAGACAAAGAGGCAACATTCCGTCGAAATGCTGACGAATCCAGTTTTAAAGAGAGATCTTGTCCTATGGCGTTACAAATACGACGTTGCATACAATCCAACAGATTAAGACGGTAAGATGGAGCACCAGCTCAGATATGGAAACAATACTCCATGCATTGACGAATAGTGGATTTAAAAGATATAAAATACTCTCAGGAGTGATATAGCTCCTTGCACGCAACAGAGAACCAAGAAAGGTTTTTGGACAGAGTTATACCAAGGAGACAGAAAGAATTACTCTCAGAAATATTTGAACTATCAATCGAGATGGGAGGTAGGATTGGTTCTCTGATATGGTTTACCGAAAGAAGTTTAGTCTTCAAAGAGTTGAATATTACCAGCCACTTCTCGTCCCATTCAGAAGCAGGACGAAAATCATATTCTAGGTTAGCTGTCATCTCAACCTTGTCGAACAGTAGTAATTGGCATAGACAGCAAGCATACGAAGGGTGTGGTCAGGAAGACCCATGGGAAACCCAGTGTTGATTGAAAAGCACAAAGAGGATTGTCCAGAGAAACACTTAACAAAGAGTCGGGATAGAACGAGTGACAATTCAGGAGAACACTTTTGGAAAACAATAACTGGAATACCATCAGGTCGAGTAGCTTTAGTCAGATCTAAACTCGCTACAATGGCGGCGATTGTAGCTGGAGTGATCTGAATGTGTTGTAAGAGCTGATTAATTCTAGGTGGAAAATCAGGAATAGGATGGTCGCAGTCATTAAGAGTCGAATGAGAACTGAAGAGCTTAGCAAAGAGTTCTGCCTTAACCTTAGATGACGTCAAAACCTCAGGTACGTTGAAAAGAGGAGGGACAGAGGAATTCATAATTCACGACTTTTATCTTCATTTTACAGCTTTGACTACTAGGTTAAGCGTCTTAACCCACCTTGTTGGTGAATTCACAAAGCGCTATAGTATAGCCAAATCAATTAAACTGAGATTAAAACTAAGACTGAGAACCATTTATTAACTAATAAGGTGGTGGTAACGGAAATCACGCGTGTTCAACATAAACTCTTTTCTTCAGCATACATTTCCTCAGGCTTTTAGTATATATTAATTATAAAACATCTGATATTTGTTTTGACAGCACAAAATACAAAATATCCCAGGAAGAGATAATTGAAAAACAAACATTTATTACTCTGCTTATTTATAACTTTCGGCGCCACCAGTTTTTATGTAATCTGATTTATTTTCAACAGACTTATTCAAACTTCATTGAATACCGTTACTGTGTCATTGTTATTTTAGATCATCTTCCGTTCTGGAGTTATGGGATGTAGAAGTTTAAAAAATTAAAGTGGACAAGAGTTGAAAGAGAGATATTAACTTCAATGGCCTATTATAATAGAACTTGTGTATCTCTATGATAAATGGTGACGCAGCATGATAAACGAATCTCTTCCAGTTAGTTTTATTTTATTTTTCAAAAACTATTGTTTCGAATTCAAATGCAATGATTGAATTGAACTGTTGAATTCCGAAAATAAGCGCACCCGTTGTTAAGCGCACCAAATCTTTACCATAGTTTTATTCCCTCGATAAGCGCACCCAACAAAGGCGTACCCAAGGATAAGCGCACCATGGACAAATACAAAGGAATAATCGGGAATCACACACAAAATCACCTCTTATACAGTAATGTTACGTATTTCCTGTTTGTTTGTTAGTTTTAGCCGCAAAAATTAGACAGGTGCAAGGAATTTCGATGCCACTACCAGGAAGCCATGTGCCCTCTGAAGCTCGTCGCTTTTCTCCCTCGATCTTCTATGTGTGTAAAAGAATCGTTCAATTTTCATCATGGGGCACAACACCTTCGCAAGAGGTTCTGGAACACGTCCGACACAGACAGTTGTCCCGATCATTCTACTTCTGACGATGGTACAACTAAGGAAGATTAAGAAAATATACATTACAGTTTGTTTTAAAATTAATTTTTCCTTCTAGTTTTTTTATGTCCATTTATAAGCGCACCCGCACCTAACGATACGCACACCAAATCTTTGCTTTCTCCATTGATAATACCTGCGCTTATTTCCAGAATTCTACAGTATGTAATTAAATAAATATTTATTTTCGCGAATGAGCCAATTTCAAATATTTAGCGAGCACTTTAATTTCACGAAAATGCTTAAATTTACGGATTTCGCGAAATTTATTCTTCCCTAAAATTACAGTATTGATAGTATTTTTCTTCCGTTGTTGATAATATTTTTCATTTATGCGACCTTATCGAGGCCCTATCATCTCGGCAGAAACTAGACCAACCATTATACTAATTTTTTAGTACGCATCCCCCCAAAAATATTTTAATTTTATGTTACTTAAAAATAAAGGTATTTAAAAGAATATTTCAGGATGTCCATAATGTATGAAAGTAATTGAGTTTGGTATTTGGATTTTACAGGAAATGTTTTCAAAAATATTTAAAGATGGGGGTGTGTTTACCCAACTTGGGTGCAAATATAAAAAATGTATCAAGTCTCAAACTCAGTATAATACAAAACAGATTACACACACTTGTGTTAAGTTACAGCATAGTTGTGGACATGGCTAGTTATAGAACGCCATTAAAGTTTTGTTTTAAATATCTGTCCAAACATTCATTGTAAGTGTCAGAATAAAAGCCAAATACCATCGTTTATTATCATTGCGATTGTTTTCTGATCTCATGAAACCAAGGAACATCAAATACCGTAAAAATTCGAATAAGCGCCCAGCTTCTTTTAACCGCCCCTCTCGAATAAACGCCCATGGTAAAACGCAAAATTTGGAATAAGCGCTCGCCTCTTTTAAGCGCCCATATCTAATTAGCGCCCAATTCTCGATAGGGGCGCTTATTTGAATACGGAGCTATATAGCATGCAATATGTGCACTTATTTGAAATAATTATTTCCTATACAGTCATTCCCTGTTGTGATTTAAGAGATAAAGCTTCAAAAGAGTGATTGATTATTGGTCAATATTCTAAAAAAAGTATTAAGCGCCCACCTCTTTTAAGCGCCCGTCTCGAATAAGCGCCCATGGTAAAAGTTGAGAAATTTAATAAGTGCCCAGGGCGCTTATCGAATCTTTACGGTATATCGAAATCATTTTTGATAAAAAATACAATGCTCAAAAACCAATAATGACAGACGTACAAGTCGTATATAAAAAAGTGGCAAAGCATGATTGTTGGTTAGTTAGTTAGGGTAACTGTTACATCATGACATAGAATGCATAGTTAATGAACTAATATATATAGATTTTCTCTGAATGCCTTGTTATCATGTTATTTTGATTTTCATTGCCTTACATTATAGTCGGACAAACATCTTGATGTTATCATGCCATATACCATCAGAGTGACCACACATACATCTTAGATAAGTTATGTAGATCTATTAATCCCTCAACTGTGAAACACGTATATGGCAACTTTCTCCCAGGATGTGGAGCCCGTATATACACGTTTTTTTTATATTGATCACTTGGAAGAGTTATAGCCGCCTTTCACACATGCGCTGGCCAAATCAATAGTGGTCAATTTTGCGTTTATTATATATTTTACTTTCGTTTTTAAGAAACTGTAAACCCGTTCCATTTTTTCTGATCGTGTTTTATGTGAATTTAAACCTTGATGTTTCACAACAAAGATCGCTGCTCAAAAAATAAGGAAGCTGGCGACTGATGAACTGGAACAGCATATTACTCACTGCACAAAATCCAGCCGTATCCGGACCTTTATACAGTCCGTCTACTCCCGTATTCAGTCCGTATACTCGGTATTAAGACAGGATGCTCGCATTCTGTCTTAATACCGACGAATACGGACTGAAAAAAGGAAATTTATAGGAGACGAAGCATTGTAGAAAAGACAGCCGAGAGGGAAAATGAAACTTTTCATGAAGATGCTTGGAAGCCGGTCACACCGAATGACATGACAGACTTTGAGTAGAGTCATGCTTTTAAATATGTCATACGTTGATATTTTTTTAGGGTTAACTCTATTAACTCTGGGAGGTTGTTTCACCCCGCTCCGACCATTTTGTTCATAATTCTGGGAATATTTATTCATTTCCCTGAAATTTTGTGAGTTTTCCTAAAATTCTATTAGAAGTAGTTTACAAACAGAAAATCATGTAGGTGCTTGGCTTTCGGTCATGGCAACGCCCATTTTTGGACCGAGCGGAGAATTTTTGAATCTTTTTGTTCGAGAATGTGGGGGAACTCTGCTGACGTAAGTAAAATCTCATCAAAAAATGACATTAATGCAACCTTGTATCTATCAAGGACCTTATCATCTTATTACTACATTACCTCAGCCACAAGACGAAAATAACGTCTTAGGATACTTGTCTGCATTACTTGATGACATTTTTGAGTTATTGCCACTTTTTGTGACGTCTTCAAAAAATTGATGACTTATGCAAATATTTTATTTCAAAAAATGTTTATTTCGTGATGGTCTATAATCGTAGCAAGTTTCATTTCCATACTGATCGTAGTTTAGAAATAAAGGGATAGAAAGCCCCAATAGGCCCCAATAGGCCCACGGTTAATAGGATTAAGTAGCAGGTGGGACCTATCTATATTAGCTTTTAACAGTATTTGGTGTTATAAGACCTTTTTTACCAGATATAAGGCTCCATTTGAGGAAAGGCTATTTTTCACTCTGTCGCTAAAATTAATTCACGACACCGGAAAGTCCAGTTTTTAATAATTCACTACATCGGTATAGAAACAGATAAATAATTCACGGGTAAGGGGTTAATGAAGATTCATATTCAAGTTTACTCAATCCACGCTACTGAACGACAGTATCAGAATATCAAACTAACTTTCAAGTTAAGAAAATCCGCAAACAAGCAAAAAACAATTCTTATAGTTTACGACAAAATCAAAATAGAATGAATCTTTACATGTAAGAGCCAAAACACTACATTAGGTATTTCCGTGAGACGCCACCAAAACACTTCATACAAACCAGTTGCGTGCTACCAATAAATTTTCACCTGCTGTTCTTATATAATATGTAACTAACAAAGTACGACAATCAAATAAAAATGAAATATAAAAAATTAAAACTTGTCAACATTCAGTGATACATAAGTAGTTCAGTTTCGAATCTTATAGCTAGACTGGCTTATATATCAGAGACTGAACGGATTCACAGATATAAGGACCAAATAATGATTATCAGTAGCAACCCATCTCTCAGATGTTAACCGAAATGTGATTACGGAGATGCACACACTGTATCATGACCAATTATTTCATGTCACAGATAGATGAAAGTGCACAGCAAATATCAGAAGATGTACACCCAATACGCAGGACTTCTCTATTTATAGTGTAACAGTATGTAACTTCACATTCCATTACAGGATATATCTTCACTTTTAAGCTACACGAATCTTTGAACCATCATTATTGCATATGTTACATTTAGGTGAGGGTCTGCCTGTATATGGTAAGCACGGGAATTGGATGTTCTTTATAGGCAATAGTGTTTTGATTGGTTGATGAGAATGAGTGCGGTTGTTGTATATTCATGTACGGTTGATGTTACTATGTAAGGTTGATGTCACCATGTAAGGCTGATAAAGATGTCACCATGTAAGGCTTAAAGTAGATTTCCGAACATCAGAATTTTTTTAATGTTTGGAGTAAATTTTTTTGATCCCAGCAAACACAATCAAACGAAATCGTAGGATTTCTGCCTTACGCTTTAGAATAAGCTGCATTTGTAATAATACTACGTTGTCAATTTACATTTTTGACCAAACAAGGTAGAGCCGGATCCAAGAGTATAAACGCCTGCGAAAAAGTGGAAAACTATTAATATTTCGTTGAAATTTTAATGGTTTTGCACTTCTTCGCAGGCACTTGCCTACTATTTACAGGCTTCTAGATCCGACTCTGCAAGGCTACCATCAGAAACTCAAACTCGATCCAAGGGCATTTTGTCTCTTTCCGGAACTGAAAGTTTACACCGAGAAAGAACTCAAATACCAGTCATTTATAGTGTCATCACATACAAATGTGACGTTAATAATTTTACTAAACAATATTTCTACAAGGACAGATCCATTAACACATTTTAATCTAGTCAAAGCAACAGTCATTATTTTTTGATAGTTTAACAAATAATCGCTAAAAGCTAACGCCTATTTGTTAACCCTAGGGGGGGGCAAATATCTATTATTTCAAATTATCTGAAATTTTAGCACTTTAAGTATTTTTCTATTAGCTATCGGATAGTAACAAATAAAAATTGAAAAAAAAATTTCCAGAGGGACCATGAGACCCATTTTTGTCCGGGGGTAGCAAAAAATTGGAATATTTTATTTTTTTAGGCGAATTTTACTACCTGAAGGAGTGAAAATAAACCAATTCTGAAAGCTTACCTATGAAAGCCCTGCTAGATACCTTTCAGAAAATATAATCAGATTGAAAAAATTCGCATGCGTTCAAAAGTTACAGGGCGAAAATCATGAAAAATGCAGACCATACAATACGAAAATGCTGACGTCCGCAAAATAGACAATGCTGACGTCATCAATTTTATATTTATGTACTCTTAAGTGTTTCAAGAACATCTGTGAGAAGTTTCATGTGATATGGACCTATAGAACAGAAGTTAGATAGGGACGTTGTACAGAATTTGAATGGAAATTCATATAAATTTTCATATAGAGCAAGTCTCTTTGTGCATACTTAGCATACACAAAGACACTTCTTTTGTTAAGAAAATGGTAGGATTTGTGATACAAATTTTGTGGACCAGGTTGGAATCACTCTTTGGGATAAAATACAAAGTTTACTTGTGGGTGTAAAATGAGTATATAAATGGTAATTTCAAGTATAGTAATGACAGAATCAACATTTAAAAATGTCTTTTTGCATGCTAAGTATACAATTAGGATTTTTGCATGCTAAGTATACAATTAGGATTCGTCTCAAAAATTCGCTTAAATTCGCTTCACAATTCGTTTTATTTCTATTAATTTTCATCTCAGATGAAGTGTTATTGTGCATACTTTGAAGCGATTTGTTAAGCGAATTTTTGAGACGAACCCTTAGGCTTTTTATTCTGAATGGAAACTGTTATCCAAATTTTCTGGCGAATTTTCTGTCTGTAAGATTAAATCTGACATTAACCAGTAAGTATTTAAAGAGGGAGTCAATTCTGGTTGGTTTCGTCAAATTCAACCACCGATTAAGCTTAATTCACTTCTAGAAATGTACATCAAATTACGAAATGTTCAAATTAGATTCACCTCTTCATCTCTGAAAACGAAAATAATTTTACAAAATCAAGACAAAACTTATAATTTAGAAAATCAGACAGTAATTTGATGCATCAGAAATTATAGTAGTTCCATGTAGATACCCTTTGAAAGTTAGGGACCATCTACAACATTCGTATCGTTATACGAAACCTTTTCATAACAGAAGAGGTTTTCGTGCATACTAATTATGCACAAAAACACTCCTTCTGTACGAAAATTGAAACGAATTTCCATATGAATTTTGTCAATGGTCCCTAAAAATGAAGAAAGAGATCGTTTTTATATAGATGTTTTGTTTATGTTGGTGTAGCCAACACCCATACACGTGATAACATATTTTTCATCAGATCCTTGTCCATCGTTATCATCTGTTTTCCGAACCAACTCAATTTTATACATTATGTTAAAGAAATCTTTCATATGTCTTAAAAACTGTATACTGTAAGGTGTAAGACTACCTAACAACACTTTTGACACATCCATTTGTCCCAAAGCCATAAATAACAACACCAAACTTTGATGATAAGAGTCAACACAACCAGCAGTAAAAACTTCCTGTAATAACAATATGGCTGCTTCTTTACCTAGGTCTTCTGGAGTTACTGGTTGACCATCTCCTTTTGGATTCGAACATGTATCTACACTTAACATGACTCCTTTCGTAGATTCAACCATAAGGGAGAGACCAAAACCAGGACTGTTGCCAGACGAAGGTCCTTTAGCATGATCTGTATAAATATAGATATCTGATAGAAACTGATTTAATACCCCACGAGCAGAATCAACAATGCGATTACAAAATGCTGGTGAAACTTTCATACTAAATGCTGTGCCACGTATACGTTTAAATTTCCCTACATCTGTCAGCTGCAAGGGTAGAAGTTTTCGCCGTACTGGACATGTAAAATTTATTTGTCCACCACCATCTGGCTTTGCACCACGTTTAAGAATTTTTAAATCAACACCCTCCAGCATTCCAAATCTCTTCAGTAGAGGTACTGTAACAAATTTAATTGTGTCAACAGATACATCGATACTATCATTGGTTACACCTCTCAAGGTTAAATTTAATGGATTCTTGCAAAATGGTGCCAATGGAATTATAGATTCAAGATAATATCCAACAGCACGTTCACAACTACAATCATGAACAACATTTCCACCAACTAGTAAGCCAGGCACATAATAAATCCCTGTACCACTTTCGTTGATCTCTAGCTTGGTGCCATTTGTGATCTTGTCAAATAAGCGTAATAAACTTGCTTCAAATTCACGAAGTCCAGGTTCATCGTCATTCGTTCTGATATTTGTAATTCGAACAGGAATACCAGATAAAGTCGACAGCAACAATCGCTGGCGTAAGAAATTACATCCACTATATACTTTTACACCACTAAAAGTTGTTTTTGCATTAGACATTTTTCTAGATTAAAATTTTTTAATAAAATATATAT